>SNQJ01S0101420.1:1310-24772 GCA_010110895.2 Picea sitchensis
TTTCAGATAATAAGCCTCTTCGAGGGGGCAACCTCCTTTTACCCCACTTAAATGTTCAAGTACTAGATGATTCAAAATGAAAATGTCTCCTTGGTATATATAGGAGACTAGGAGGTATAATTACAACTAATGGCCTAAATCTGACATAAATAAAATAACATTACTAATCTAATATACCCCAATTAAGGGGTAATAAATAACATTACTAATCTAATATGCCCCAATTAAGGGGTAATGAGCCAATATTAGGGCTTAACACATGCCAAGCCATGATATCACAAGAGAATGATTCAAGTGGTCTTCAAATTCAGATGATCCAGGAAGACTACTCTCCTTCCTCCAGTGATAACAACAAAAGTTTCCCCCTTCCCACTGAGCTTAGGGATTCCATAGGTTTACCAGGTAGTTTTTTAATTGGATTTCCTCTGCACAAGGGCGTCCCTTATCTTCTATACAGTCCCTCAGAGACCTCTCCTTATCGGTGCCATTTTATGTCCAGTAAGTACCAATATGTGGCCTTTTATTTCTCTAGTCTTGATCCGGGTCTTCTTTGTTTTAGGGTGATCATCAATAGTTTGGAAAAACTTCCTATTTTCCTCAAGGAAATCTCTCCCTTTTCTTCTTTTCTTTGATCTGAGCCAGTAAATGTCTTTGTCCACTACACCCTTCACTTGTGAGCTCGTTGCTCCGACTCTTCCTCAAAGCATTCTCTCCTCTATGCGTTGTGTGATTCTCTCTCTCTCTCTTTCACCTAAGTCTGTTGTCTCTTCCGTATTTTTTTTTGTTGCTCGTGCCTTCTTTTTCCTCTTGGTGATGTTTTTCACCTTTGGCCTCCTCCTCTACCAATCCTTGGGACTCCCGTGTCTTTTGTCAAAAGAGACCTCCAGTTAGGGATCCAAATTTTGAAGGAGAAATCCAGGGGGTGTACTTTTGTCAGATTTTTAGTTGACCCTTGCCTCTTCAAGATATCGGATCTGTCAACAGTTTTAATTGCCTCAACTACCAATCCTATCTTCCATAACTGGTCATGTGGCTCCATGCAGGTTTAAGTACATTGGCAGGTGTGTGTTTATGTTTTGCAATATAGTATAGCTTGCTAAGAAAGATTCTTATTTTCTTTACTTAAACATCTCAACTCCACCTCACCAATCCACTTCGTCAATTCCACATGTGATATCATGGCTAGTACTCTCAAGGCTTTTACCTCCTTAGTATGTTGTCTGGTGTTTTAATTATCAAAACATGATTAAAAGCTTCATAAACATAACCATATGAAGTCTTAAGCATAATTATAGCTATGGGGGAAAACAGGGTGTTACAAAGTGCAATCCCATCCTTTGTTTGTGAAACGTGCACTCAACTCACATTTACAATCCATCATATTTTGTTAAGTATCTAGCTATTACTCTTTTTCTATTAATCTCATCCTTCCAAGTTGGTTGTGGTTATGAGGACTACAATAATTAATCATCGTTAGAGAATCTACTGGAATGATTTATAAGTTGGGTGTACACCTACTAGTGGTTGAAGATCAATGCTTTAGAAACCTTCCTTCCTTTCTCAAAATCCTTGTCTCTCTATATTTATATTTCCATCTTCTCATTCTAATAAATATTAACTATTCTTCCAAGTGTAATTGGATACTGTCTTTAAGGAATATACACATTACCTCCAGTTTTGACTTCATTTTATGTGTACCATTGAGGAATTACCACTATGATCTCACATCAATCAAATATATTTTCCTCATGTCTTCCTTAAATAGCGAGTGCCTTCTTTACTTCCTCAAGTTACATAGACTAGTTTAACATATTAAGTGATGGTATGGCACTTCGTACATGATGGTCCCTTCTTAATGTCTATATCCAAGTTTGCAAGTATATAATATCAAGCACAATGAAAAAATATATGACATAATTTGATTCTTATCCCGCACTCATCAATGCATGTCAAAATAATTCTCTTATATTCTTACTTTGATTATGAGCACCAATATTCTATAAGGAGCATATCAAAGGGTGTCATCATCCCATTTAGACTAATTACGAGTTGCTTATGCTTCCTTAATATATGGGATTTCCTATTAGCATCTTTCAACGTTATATTGTGAGTATGTGTTTATTCATATCCTCTTTCTGGGTCAAGCATACATATGTGGAGAGGAAATCCATGCCTATATTCTATGGGCATAAGAAGCTTGTGTGTTATAGTTTCTTCCATCTTACATTTCCTATCATATGTTTCGAAATCATTAAGTCCATTTTAAGAGTTTTAGAATTTCTTAGTCTAGATATTAAGTCTTGTGGTATAGGCTTTAGGGGTCAACCATGCATATTAATAATCATCCATACATATTGATAATAGACCATGCATATGCATATGCATAATCTAATTCATTTCCATCCACTAGTATGAAAAAAAAAAAGAAGGGAGAAGAATAAGAGAAGACACATCCTATATAGGTCCAGGGAGATAAGTGTCAAATCTTATGTCTTAATGCATCACCAACTCTAAAGAACTCCACCTAGGGTTTTTGTAGTTGCTTATGTTGACTCATGTCTGTATTGGGTAACATATATTACACCTAGAGTATTCATGAGGATGTCCTCGATGCTTCTAGTACCTCACCAAATTGTGCTCGAATAATAGGCAGTCCGAGTATTGGAAAGCTTCACTTAATATCATATAACTCCAAACCAAACTTCTATCTCCTTGTAAATTCCACTAATTAGATCTCAAAATATACCCTCTCCATGGGATGACTCTGAAAATTATCTAGGAGACGATCTTTCACTCTAGATGATAAGATGGGATACCCTATGTAACACCTTGTTTCCCTCAGTTTGTAAATATAATTATATTGGCCAAGAAAGTATGGCAAACTAAAATGTGTGAATGTTTGATTTGATGGACCTTTGTATAAAAGGTCGATGAATGTAAATTATTTTATTTTAATAGAAAATGGATAAGTGTTGCATGACTGTTGGAAAGGGGATGTGCTAAGAGAGACCATGAGTTATGTGGAAGATATGGTGGAGGGGACTAGGAATGGTTGCGTTAACCTCCACCAAACCAGTACTTTGTTGGATTTAATTACTTAGGATCAGAACAACCCTCTGACCCGGGAATGAAATGCATTTAGGCCGGTAGGTGGGAAGACCTCCTCAAGAGTTAATGAGGGGATGGGGTAGACCACCCATCTGTAAGGCTTCCAGACCTGACCACAGACTGGGAATTCAATCCACTTGCAATATTGTTGGAAAAGGCAAGAAATGAAGGCGTGGGGGGTCAGAGGGGAGAAATATATGAAGAGTGCAGAGATGAGAGACTGAGCTCTCAGATTCGAGGAAGAACTACGAAAAGAGTGTGTTTTGATCAAGGGAAGTATAGATTGAGTCGGGATAAGGAGAGTAACCTCCATCCCTATCTATTTCTGTGTCGGAAGAAGAGATTCAATCTCAAAGCATCGTGGTCTAGCTCGGGGGTCGCTAGTGGTAAATACGTTAGGAGTGACTGAGCCTATGGTTGGGTGGAAAAAGGAACCCCTTCCAGTAGTCGCTTCACGTTATTTTGTTCTGATAAGTGTTTTCATACTCTATGTGTTGAATTGGGAATTAATGGTTGCATGCATATATTTACATATCTATAAATGGTTTCTACATTGAAATGGTTAAGTTATGTGTATACGTTGGCTTCCTTGAGAACTTATGCTTCTTCTTTTCTCGTATGCTCTAGTTTAACTCTCGAAGGTGTTTTCCCTAGGGAGCTACCTCACAGGTCCAGACTCGAAGCAAGCCTCTTGGCACTACTACTGTCTTGGTAACCTCACGAATTTACCCCGCCCCGTTTCAAAACTTAAAAGTTATGTGAATTAGGAAAGAGTTTCCTTCAAACCAGCAGCCTGAGAGACCTTGAACATGCTCCCACAACCTCAACCAAAACTCGGCTAAGAGTAGAGATCATAACCCGAGAGTCATCGGAAGGTCCATGTAACCTAGGTCTAGGAAACCTACGCTAAGCCCGAAAGGAGCCAACTCATAATGGTTTCGGAGTTTCAGGAGTTCGACGCCTTGGGATGTCAAACTTCACGATAGTCAAAGTTACCTGAACTCCCTAAGTGACAAGAGTTGTAGATGAATCAAGAAACTGACAGAGGAGATGAATGCGAGCCATTCATCGGGAGGAAAACCTATCTCAGTCGTCAAATCAACTCAAAAATCCACTAGAGTTAACGAATCAAACACCAGTCGCTTGATTTGATCGATGCTTGGGAATCATTGTTGGGCGTGAAGGTGAAATTAGCGGACATGCTAGTTCATGGCCCGCAATCAACCAACATCGTTGATCTCGTTGGGGTGGAAGATAAATGACCACGATTGGAAAGAGTCAGGCGAGCACTTCCCAAATTGCAGTGATTGGGCCCTGCAATCACTGTGAACCGTCGATCTGTGAACAAAGATCGATGGTTGGGAATCATTGTGGAGCACAAAGGTGAAATTTGCGGACGTGCTAGTTCACGATCCAAAATCAACCAACGTTGTTGATATCGTTGGGGTGGAATATCAACGACCACGATTAGATAGAGTCGGGCGAGCACTTCTTAGATTGCATATATGGGCCTCGCAATCGTTGTGAACCGTCGATCTGTGAACATAGATCAATAGTTGGGAGTCATTGCGGAGCACGAAGGTGAGATTAGCGGACGTGCTAGTTCACGTAACGCAATCAACCAATGACGTTGATCTCTTTGAGATGGAGGATCAACAACCATGATTAGACCGAGTCAGGCGAGCACTTTTCAGATTACGGAGATTGAACTCTCTGATAAAGAGTGAGCACGTTGGGGCCCCGCAATCACTGTGAACCATCGATTGATGAAAAAATCGGTATTGGCTGGTTCATGACCATGAAAACCTGAGGGAGGTTGAAAGACGATTAGACTGGAGCAACGAGGCACAGTGACTCCATCCATGGTGAGGTGGATTCAAGCTTGAAGATCCACATGCCACTTGGATTCATGTGCATAACATACCCTATAGCCCCTTTTGAACGTGATGTGTGTCATCCCAAACGAGGGAACATGTTGCCCTGACCCAACTACGTGTCATCCCCTGGCACATACATACCTTGCCCATGTGGTTGGTGAAATGACTGGTATTCGGGGAGTCTGGGACTTCGGGGCTCTAGAGGATTCGAGGTGCTTCGAAAATCTCCAAAGTACCGAAGAGCCAAAGTAGATCACAGTCATCGATCACGAGGGATGCATGGCTCTTGGTCTGTAACTTCAGGTACAGAGTACTTCAGAGGAAAAATGCATTGGAGTGTTTGAAACATTTGAACTCCAAAGTCTCGAAGTAGATCACATTCGACGATCATGAGGGATGTGTAGCGCTCGATATATAACTACGGGTATGGAGTACTTCGGGGAGAAAATACTTTGGAGCGTTCAAAACTCTCGAACACCGAAGTCCCGAAGTGAATCAGAGCCATCAAAATCTCTAAGGATAGGTGGTGTCAGATTATGAACTTCGAAGATTTTCCACTCCGCATGATTCGTGCAGTGGTTTTCTTGGTGCCTGTTGACTTGGCGTTTGGGCATAGCCCGTGGTCATATGCGAGTATAGTTGGATGGGAGAACCCAAAGAACTTGGGAGAGGATATATGTCATCTCTGAGCTCGGTTTGAAGGATGGAGATCATGATTGGAAATCTCTGGAAGAGCATAAAGGAATAGAAACCTCGAATGGGGGTTTTGATTTTCTTAAGAAGAACGAAATTTTGATGCCCCACCCTGGGTGTGTTACAAATCGGTATTAGATCACAGTCGTCGATCATGAGGGATGCATGGCACTCGATCTATAACTCTGGGTACAGAGTACTTTGGGGATAAAAGACTTTTGAGCATTCAAAACTCCTGAACGATGGATTCCCGAAGTGAATCAGGACCGTAACGTAGCGTCGGATTGTGAACTTCAAATATTTTCCACTTCTGAGGATTTGCGCAGTGGTTGTCTTGGCGTCTGGGAATAGCCCACAGTCATATGCGAGTATAGATGGATGGGAGAACCCGAATAACTTGGGAGAGGATATATGTCAGCTCTGAGCTCGGGTCAGAGAATGGAGACCGTGGCTGGAAATCTTTGGAAGAGTATAAAGGAATAGAAACCCTGAATGGGGGTTTTGATTTTCTTAAGAAGAATGAAATTTGGATGCCCTGCCTTGGTTGTGTTACAAATTAGTATCAGAGCATGGTTACAACACTTGGCCTACTTGGGATCATTGACAAGTTTCTTAAAAACCATGTTTAAATAAAATATTAAGGGTGAAGCCCTACCTTACCTCTTTCCTAAAGAATTTGGTTAAACTATTACTAAAGAAAAGAATGGAAAATTTCTATTGTGTGTGTGTATTTAAGAAAAATGAACTATGTGTTTCTCATGAACTAATAGAATGTTAGCTAACAACAAGTGTTTTTTCATCACTCCAACAGTCAGTGAATCACAGGAAACCACAATCATAAAGGATGGCGATGCACCATGAAGTGGGGGATGGCTCCCACAATAGAGATGAAGAGTCTGACGAGAGGAGGGTAGTGGAGACCCCTCTGGATCTAGTTGAAACTGTAAGGAGCCTTATGGCCAAATTATAGAGTTGCAAGGCTAACAGTGAGATATTGATAAAGGAGTAATAGAAACAAATGGAAATCAATGTAGTCTTTATGCAAAACTTATCCGATATACAAAGGTAGTTGCAACATGGACCTGCAACCAGTCATGTGGACCAATGACATACACAGAGAAGTCAAAGTCCACTTGAAATACGAAAATGTGGTCCCATAAGTGGCCACACATGGAGAATTACCTTGAAGAAGGCCCAACCTGGAGGCAGAAGACGCTCATCGAGAGAGTCCTCTGGAAAGGGAGCTGGCAACTCTGAGGGATTTTCTAGTAGCAAAACTAGCTCACATTCTCAGAAGAAAGGAAAGAAGCGAAAGAATTCCAAAAGTCATGAGAGTTCAAGAAAGCCAAACCACCCTCTTTCAATGGATAGATTGAGAAAGGGGAAGAGGAAGAAGCTTGGTTGCTTGGTTTAAAGAAGTACTTCAGAGTTCATGACTATTATGAAAACTTGAAGGCTCGAATAGCCATCTTCAACCTAAATGGAAAGGCTTCCATTTGGTGGGAAGATCTTAAGAATGTGAAAGGAATCCATGAAAAGGACTTATCATGGAAACAGTTTGAGAAACACTTCAAGAAGAAGTATCTGTCAGAGAAATAATTCAATGGGAAGACTAAGTAGTTCTATCAACTCAAGCTGGGACAACTCATCATGGAGGAATATATCAATAAAGTCCTTGAGTTGCTGAGGTATGTACCCTACATAAAAGATGAAAAGGTAAAATTCCAACGATTTATCAGTGGGTTACCTCAAACCTACCGGAACAGGATTGAGTTTGATGAGCCAAAGACCTTAGAAGACACTATCCAGAAGGCAAGGTATCGTTATGAACATTTCAGGCATCATACAGAACCTCGCGAGGACTGGAAGAAGAAGAGTAGTTTGGGGTTCAAGAAGAAGGGGTTTAAATCCTCAATATTTAAGAACTATAGGAAGGATTCAAGGATGAGCCTTCCTACCTATGTGTATCAACAAAATTTCCCCTCCCAGAGTGAAAATAAACCTTTTGGATCAACCTCGGGAAAGACTGAGAACCCAAAGAGAGGACCCTTGAAATGTTGGAGTTGTGGAGAAGAACATCTGCCGAGGGATTGCCCACATAGACAACAGAAAAGTAGGAGAATATAAAACATCCAAGAAGCTACCACAGTCAATGATGTGGCTAGGATCATGCCACGGATTTAAGTGGCTTTGGATAATAAACAAGCTGACCACCAAGCTTCAATGGTGGAGATGGAAGGTATGATCGCCAACCGTCTAGTTTCTATTTTAATTGACCCTGGTTCTAATTTGATTTATGTGCCCCCTCAAAGGATGTATCTAATATCGGATCCTTTATTGTCTTAGCAGGGTATTATAGAAGGTTCATAAAAGGATTTTCCAAGATTGGTTGTCCAATCACTGCCCTCCAAAACAAGGGGTTTAAATTCACTTGGACATCAGAATGTGAAGAAAGATACCATGAACTGAAATACCTTTTGACCCATGCACTAGTATTGAAGATTGCAGACCCTGATAATGAATTCCTCATGTGTACAAATGTCTGCAAAGAAGAACTCGGAGGAGTCCTTATGCAAGAGGGACATGTAATTTGATACACATCCAGGAAATTGAATGAGCATGAAATCAATTATGTGACCTGTGATCTAGAGTTGGCTTCCATAGTGCATGCTTTAAAAATGTGGAGGCATTACCTCCTGGGTATGAGATTTGTACTTATGATAGACCACTGTGGGTTGAGGCACATGTTTTATCAACCAAAACTTAATGCTAGACAAGCTAGGTGGATGGATTTTCTTAGTGAGTTCGATTTCGAAATCAAACACATCAAAGGGAAGGAAAATAGGGTGGTCGATGCCCTTAGTAGAAGTGTGAAAATGATTCACCTGGAAACAGTAAGAACCTATGAAATGAATGTCAGGGAAAGAATCAGGAATGCACAAGAAACATATGCATTCTTCAAGACTGTGACCTCATACCTAAGGCAAGAACCTACAGGGCTAAAGTATGAAGGCTATCATATCATCGATGAAGGCTTGCTGACCTACATAAATAGATTGTATATTCCAAGATGTGACGACTTGAAGAGGTTCATAATGATTGAACTACACAAGAGACCATCCACTATTCACCCTGGATATCAAAAAATGATCATGGCCACTAGGAAACAATTATATTGGCTTGGACTGAAAAAGGAAATAGTTAACTATCTAGCTAAGTGTCTGGAATGCCAGCAAGTCAAGGAAGAACATTGACACCCAACAAGGTTGTTACAGCCTCTACCAATTCCAGAATGGAAATGGAAAACCATTTCCAAGGATTTCATCATCGGGTTACCAAGATCGGCTAAGTAGAATGATGCCATCATGGTAGTGGTGGAAAAATTGAGCAAGTGTTCTCACTTCGTTCCTGTCAAGTCAACTTGCAAGGCAATAGATATTGCCAACATCTTCATGAAGGAGATATTCAGACTGCATGGCATGCCTAAAGAGATTGTCTTCGACAAAGACACAAAATTCACTTCAAGCTTTTGGAAATCCTTGATGGTTGGTCTTGAGACTAAATTGTTGTTTAGCACAACCTATCACCCCCAAACTGATGGACAGACAAAAAGAGTAAACCAGATATTAGAAGATATGTCAAGGATGCATGTAATGCATCAGCCTAAGAAGTGGGAAGACTACTTTCCATTGGTAGAATTTTCCTACAACAACAATTATCAAGAGTCACTAAAGATGATCCCTTTTGAAGCCCTCTATGGTAGAGAGTGCAAGATTCCAATCAGCTGGAGTAATCTAGTGGATAGAATTACAATCAGACCGGACATGCTGAAATAAATGGATAGAATTACAATCGGACATAATCATTATCATTATCATAATGAATTTCTTTATTTATTATCATAATCATTATCATTATTTATTGTTATTATATTTAAGACAAGTTATTTGTTTATCTAATTATTTATTTTCATCACCAAGTATGGGATTTAATTCAAATAAATACTAGGCATTACATACTCCCCCCCTTCGAGGAACTTAGTCCCAAAGTACATTTTAATTATGCTACTTAAATGTTTTTTCTTTCTTATTGTATCTTCCACATCACCCTCTGTTGTAAATAGTATAAAATCCATGCTAGTGACCACAACAGTCATCGAAAGTCCACATCAAAACTTTGGGGAAGTGAGAGCACAACTCTAGTCATATTCCCAACTTTCGGTATCAAGCCTAAGCCTATTGGTCTAACTAGGGCCCCAAGGATCGAGGCCTCATCTACATAAATAGACATTTGGTCTAGTACACTAACTTGTGTAACATAGACATCTTGAAAGGATGACATAAACTTGTTCCCTAACTCCTACCAAGTACTCAACCCTAGGTAGAATTCCAACCCCACAACTCCACTAACAAGTAACACTCTATCCTTTCTTATGAATTTGGCATCACAACTCCAATATTAAGCACTCTAGCCTTCTGAAGATGGTTCCATGTCTCATTGAGAATTATACAAGGTAAAAGAACAACTGGCATAGGTTTATTGATTGAGTTTGTACCCACCCCATAAGGTGTACTTTGTAGATATTATCCTTCGTAGGTATGGGCTCCCTCAAGATCATGGAATGAACCAGTCTTCTCAGTCCATTGGTGGATTTTCTATCAATCATCACCTCACAACATGCATTGATTGCATTAGTTATAATCATAACATCATCATCTCATAGAAAAGAATGCACAAGACAATTGTTGCATGTCATCATGAGAACACAATATCATTGTCATCATAACATCATAAATAGTAAGGCACCACATGCTCATGCATGCCATCATAAAAACATATCTTCATAAAATAACTCCATGCAATTACAACATGCCATCACATCATGAAATACTATCATAAGAAATATAGCCTCATCATATCTTTATAAAAGATATAGCATTACATCAACATAAATAAATGGAACCACATGTTAACATAACATCATGTGTAAATATCACGGGTGTTCTTAAGATAACATCACATCATCTCAACACATAAAACATGCAGAACAATAAGACATCATGACCAATCTTATAATGATTCATTAGTAAAACCAAAATTATTAGTATGTGCAATGATTACCATATATCACATCTAATGTAAGGAAGGCCATCAACCCCCATATAGTAAATGGATCTTCTTTGGTTAAGTTTTTCAACCCGAGGTGACTCTATAAAGGATCATCAATACTATAAGTGTCATGTGATCCTCAAGTACTGATTATTTTTTATTATCATTTCTTCTTCTCACAACAAAAAGGTTGACAATTTACAGGGTATGTATAGTCACTCTATCAATATGTTAAAGTTTTCATATATTTTCCTCATTTGAATACTCTATTAAACTTTCAAGTAAGTCCCCATCATCTAGAGCCACAATTTCTAGGCATGCATTCTTTCCCACATAGTAAAATTTTGTGAAATTCAGTGCTAAGTTATTATTGGCCTTACTAGCATGCCTTAAATCATCGATATCAAAATCAAATTTCTCGATCTTGTATATTTTTTTTATCATTACCCAAGGTATTATGTCACTTTGCATCTATGGCTTAACTCATTCCAATGATCGTTATACCCAATAGCATGTAAAGAGTTGGACACTAGGTCATCATTATTTAAATTTTCTATTGTGCTTAATCTACCTACATGAAGAAATGCTTGATCCATAAATGAGGAACTTATAGTCCACTCACTTCACCATCGTGGATTCTGTGCATAAATAATTTTTGTTCTTTATAAAACCTACTTAGTATTTATTACAAGGCCTCTATATTTGGTGTAATGTGCACATGAATCAACTAGCAGAAAAAGAAATGATAATCAGGACTCCCAGCTCAATTTTCCATTTTTAATCACCATGCAGGAACACATAGATTGGATATGCTTTCCTCTATATGTGCAAATCCAAAACATTGCTTAACAAAGTCCAACTCACTATGCATGGTGTCAATCAACAAGACAGTTTGTGCAAAATTCTGTCAAGAATTAAAGTGCAATTGCCAATTCCTTCATGCATGCTTCTGTTTAAAATAGAAGGCACAATCAACCACTCACAAATCCAAAATATATGGTTGAGTTAGGTGATGAAGTGTTAGGCTCTAATTGTGCAAAAAATGGCTTCCAATTTGCCTAGATTAAATGGTCTAGATTTTTATGCATTAATTTACCATTTGTCCATTAAGTTTGTCTTGAACCAAACACTAATAATCACAAGCACTTTTCTCATAACTCCATTGAATGAATTAATTTGTTTAATAATTAATTTAATTCACTTATTGAATTAAAAGATGAGGCAATGGAATAACCAATTATTTCTCTTGGATTGTCCTCATATCCCTCAATGCTTGGATCATAAGTAAAATACAACCCAACAAAGATTCACACATATACATATATGGTCCTAACAATTAATGATAATTGCATAAGAAAGTAAATGTTTTCCCCGTAGTCATTCCTTTTCAAATGTTAATTAAAAGAACCTAGAGGATTATTCCAGTTGATATTTATTGGTGACAAGCAAATTAATTTGAGAGAAAGAGAAAAAATAAATGAGTGACAACAATTGATTATAGTGGGATGCCACCTTAGCTATGTAGAATACCCACGACTATTGGAGGGAAAGAATTATTGCAATCTATTATTAATTTCTTAATGAAATTGATGTCTATAGGAAACCACACAATGCATAACCAAGGGAATTCAAATTTCACTTCAAAATTGTATTCATTAGTCTTCAAATGAAAAATATTCCAGTGATTTCCATTGTCCAACTCACATACCAATGCACAACCTTGGAGGGAGAGAGGCATATGACCTATATGGACCCATAGAACCTCAAAAAGGATAAATTAGCAAAATATAGCCTCAATTGGGATCACTTTGCTCCATATGGCCTTAATAACATGAAATGCACAACATGCAGGTTGGATTTGGGATGCCAACTGTGTCCTTCAACTCAATGTTATTTTTAATTGTATTGTTCCTTGCAATCAAATTTAGAAACCCAACTATTAATTTGCAATGACTATCTCATGATAGCCTTTGATCTTGAATCCCAGAGTAAGATGAATGGTGGTATTACATAGCTATTGGTGTTCTTCAATTGCTCATGGGGAATGAAATTTTGAGTAAAGTCAACATAAATACAATTGGGAATTCTTCCTTAGCACCATTGACACACACATAACAACATATTAATAATAAACAAGAGAAACATATAAATCACATATAAGAAAATTCTTACTGAAAATAAAATCAATCACAAATGGACAGAGATTTTACCATAGAAATACAAACGAGAAAACTATCTTTGAATGGTTGCTTAGATCTATATGTTTGCAATGTCTGCAATGTAGTTCATGGTTCTCTATGCATCCTCATCTCTTTGGCCAAAAGACCCTTTTAGATTCAAGTTACAATAAGATATAAGATACCTATGGAGTAATGAGAAGGTGAAGAGACTAATCTTTCAGTTCCCATTCCTTTCTCTCTTTTCCTCTCCTATTTTCTTTGTTTTTTCTCTCTTATCTCATTTACTTTTACATTTTCATTGTCTTTAATATTTTATATAACCTCATTGATTGTCGAATTGTGCTTAGGTACTAAGTCTTACAACCATGCATTTGTTCAAATCCATTTCAAGTCACACCTCCCTATTGAGAGGATTTTTGGTCTCCAAGAGCTTAAAGGAAACTGATCTAGATCAATGTGTCTTCTATATGTTTCTGTATGTCATGGATCTAAATTTGGCTCCTGACTACAACTTTGACTCTAGATATTGGCTCTAATTCTAGTAATGCCTCTAGTTGTAGTTCTTGGATTTCTTGTTCCCATAGTTCATAAGTCTACTCACTGACTCTCAACTCTGAGCAATCTTCAGATCCAAACTTTTCACTCAAAATTCATTCCCATATTCAACATGCAAGTCTCTTGCATTATCATACTTTGAGATGGTTTATCTTGACAGCTAATGAATACCAAGTCAAATTTTGATATGCACTTGTTTAGTGTGATCTCGAAAGCTATTCCACCATGTAGTAATTCCATAAGAGGAAGTGTGAACCTCCCTTCTCTTCTAGGATCAATCACTTCGTGGCATGGAAACAATTCTCTGTTGCTACACATGCTTGCAAAACACTCCATCTCGGAAACAATGTCAAATGAATGACAATCTTTTGTGTGTAACATCCATTTACCACTCAAGCTCCAATTATTTTCTCATTGAAAAGTTGGTTCACCTACTTGTGGCTCATTATTCAACCAAATTGTAATGAATGAAACATCAACCCATGCTTGAGATCCTTCTATTCTCTATCTTGCTTCCACCAAACAATTTGAACTTGCTTCCTTGGTGAGGTTTACCTCTTGTGTTGTTGTAAATATACAAACACTTTTTTGTCGTTGGATTGTTAAGGCAAGGCGATCTTCATCTCCTTTAGGCTTCACTTTCCACACTCTTCTGTTGGCTATGCAATTTTGGGGGTGAAGCTCTAAAACAATTCACCAACATTTTTCTTCCCAATGTCCACTTAACTTGTAGTGGTGGAAAAACTTATTTGCATTGTTGTATGGCTTGTTTTACATAGTCCTTTTCTCCTTGTGCCAATCAATTTGTTGTTGGTTTGGGGAAGTCTTCTTCCCATTCTTCCTTGAAAAACAATCTAGCTTGTGGCATGTGGCTTGCTTCTCCAAGAAATGTGCCTAAAGATTTCCTTCCTTCCCACAAAATAAACATACTTTGGCATACCTACAACTGAAATCTCTATCACATTTCTTCTCGTAACAATGACAAACAAGGGATGTCTTACTTGTTGCATACTTATTGTTCTTTGTCTTCTTGTTCTAGCTAAACTTCTTTCCACTTTTTTTTATTTTTAGTCTAGTTCGAGTCTTTGTGCTTTCCTCATTATTTCCCTTCTTAATTTACCACAATAAGGATGGAGTGGTAGTTTGATACACTCCTCATTCAATGTTTCTCTTTCTTTAGATGAGTAGGCCAATTATACCATGTATTTTTCCTTCACAAATGTGATCTTGTTGTTTGTGGCCTTTTCTTGTATACCATCGAAACCTAGGCATGTGCGCTTGACCCTTGGTTGAGATATAATAGGGCTTAGGATGTCTTGTCTTTTCTTGCCTAGCCCTTGTCCATAGTATCCCAATTGCCTTAAAATTTTTGAACCAATGCCCCCAGTGTGATTTTAAAACTCACCAAAATGATCTTGATAAATTTCTAAGGAAGGTGAGCTTACCAAAGTTGTCTCAGTCATTGTGTTGGCCTCGATAGTGGTAATGGAAGATGGTTTTATTTCTTTGGTCTCTTGGATAACTAATTGTAGTTTTTCCAATGCATATTCCTTCACCTGTAAACTCTCATTGCAATTGATCTATCATCTGAGTGAGCCTATCCTCTTGCCATCTATCCATCCGGATGACCTTCTCTTTGTATTGCACAAGTTGCACTCTACTCTTGTCCCAGTCTTCCATGACAGTTGTGAGGGAGTCCTGACAATCATGAAAATGGTTTTTTAGCAATGGCAACAATTTTGTTGAGGTGTCAAGGTTATTCTCCATCTCTTCCATCCTTTGGTCATACATCTGAGATTTCTCCTTCAAGTGTTTGTTCTAATCTCTAATTTGAACATTGATGGCCCACAGGTCTTCCAACCTTTCTCTTTCTTATTTACCCATGCTAGGTTTATGTTCTCTTAAAATTTCTCACAATTTCTTCATAGTTAAGGTTTCAACTACTCTTATACCCTATGATCTATAAATAAGGAAATTATAACCCACTCACTTCACCAACATGGATCCTCTGCAAAAATGATTTTTTTCTCTATAAACTTTGCTTAGTCTTGATAATAAGGCCTATATCTTTGGTGTAATATGCACATTAAACAACTAGCTAACAAAGCATTGATAATCAAGACTCCCAACTCAAGTTTCCATGTTGTTAATCAAGAAGCAGGAATACATGAATTAGCTAGGCTCCCCTCTGTATGGGAAGATTTGGATGAGTGCTTAACAAAGGCCAAGTCACTATGTGTGGTGTCAATCAACAATATTGTTTGTGCAAAACCCTATCTAGAATTCAAATCCAATTGCCAATTCCTTCATTTATGCTTCTCTTTAAAATAGAAGGCACATTAAATTACTCACAAATCCGAGATATATGGTTGAGTTGATTGATGAAGTGTTAGGATCTAATTGTGCAAGAAATGGCTTCCAATTGTTTATTTGTTGTATTGTAATGATAGAAGCAATGTTCAAATCAGTGATCTAGATTTCTATGCATTAATTTATCAACTATCCATTAAGTTTGGATTGAACTAAACACTAACAATCCCATGCACTTTTCTCATAAATCCAATGAATGAACAACTATGTTTAATAATCAATTTAATCCACTTCTTGAATTTAAAGACAAAGCAATGGAATAGCCAACTATTTCTCTTGGAACGACCTCATATTCCCCAATACTTGTCTCATAAGTGAAATACAACTCAACAAAAACTCGCATGGAGACATATATGATTCTAACAATTAAAGAGAAATGCATAAGCATGTAAATGTTTTCCCCACAGTCATTCATTTTCAAACATTAATTAAAATCACCTAGAGGATTATTCTAGTTGAGATTTGATGGTGACAAGCAAATTAATTTGAGAGAAAGAGACAAAATAAACAAGTGCCAACAACTGATTATAGTGGGACATCACCTCAACTATGGAGGATACCCATGGTTGTTGGAGGGAGAGAATTATTGCAATCTACTACTAGTTTATTATTGAAATCAATGTCTACATGAAACCATACAACATAGAGTCAAGGGAATATGTATTTCACTTCAAAATTATATTTACCAATCTTTAGATGGAAAAGGTGCCAGCTATTTACACTTTCCAACTCACATACCAATGCCCAACAAACATTATCTAAGGTGTACAACTTGTATGGACCTGTACATCCTCAAGAGGGATAAATTAGCAATATCTAGCCTCACTTAAAATACACAGCATGCAAGATGGATTTGGGATGCCAATGGTCTCCTTCAATTAAATGTTTTTTTATTGTATTGTTCCCTGTAATCAAATTTAGAAGCCTGACTACTAATTTTCAATGGAAATCTCATGACAACCTTTGATCTTGAATCCCAAAGTAAGATGATTGGTGGGCATCACAAAGTTTTTGGCATTCTTAATTTTCTCATGGGGAATGAAATTTTGAGTAAACTAAACATAACTACAATTGAGAATCTTCCTTAGCACCATTGACATACTCAAAACAACATATTAACTATAAATAAGAGAAGCATATAAATCACATATAAGAGAATTCTTATTGCAAATAAAATCAATCACATAACCCTATAAACCCAAATGGGAAAACCAACATTGAATGGTCACTTAACTCTCTATTTCAGAAATCCCTAGTTACAATGCAGTTCATGTCTCTCTATGCATCCTCACCACTTTGTCCAAAAGATTATTTTAGAGTCAAGTTATAATAAAATATAGGAGAGATGGGGGGTAATGGGAGGACCAAGAGACTGACCTTTTAGTTCCTATTCCCCTCTCTCCCTTCCTCTCCTATTTTTTTTTCATTTATTTATCTCTCTCTCTCTCTCTCTCTCTCTCTCTCTCTCTCTCTCTCTCTCTCAATTACTTTGACATTTGCATTGTATTTAATATTTTATATAACCTCATTGATTGCTTATTTTCACTTAGGTATTGAGTATTACAACCATTCATTTGTTTAGATCCATTTCAGAGCAATGGTTAAACCCTAGTGATTTGTCCATCACCGGTGACTATCATTATTCACGATAAGAAGTGTTAGTCCTTGAATTTGTCATCACTTTTCATCCACAAATTTCCCTTTTCTACCATGCTTTGTTTGCTTAATTTTCCCCTTTGACTCTTTTCTTCTATATCTTGTAGTGTGTTTTTTGTTTTCTTAAGCATATTTTGTCATGTATTGTTAGTTAGATAAATTATGAATTTTAGATAATTTGAGTATCTCCCATAATATTTGGAGCACATTTTTATTAATTTCGAAATTTTGAAATAGGCACTACAAGAATACCATTATTCTTGTAGCACCTGAAATCATGATTGATTCGAACGTTCTCAATCCTGAAAAATCATGTCAGTGATTATGAGATTATGCCAAAAACCCATCAATGAAAAAATATTATGATTTCATCATAATTAGGATCGAGATGCAGATGAAGAAAGATCATGTTTGTACCGAACAATATTTACATCAAACTAGGGTTTCGGGCCACGTTTTAAAACACAAACTGTTATGATTTTACACTTGGCTTGTATCTATATCATGGTCTAACAAACATTTTGCAGGTAAAGGAGGCTTTTATATCATTTGAATGCCTAGGAAATTCCTGAAAGACCATCAGTCTGAAACCCTAGTACTTGTAGGGTAACGAGTACAATGGATCCCAAAAAAGGTGAACAAACCATTCGATTAGAACCCGAAGGAATATAATTGCTTGAGGCTTTTCCCCAAATCATGTAGAAATTTAAGGATGCAGGGTGGTTCGAGTTATGTTGTACATTCAAGGGATACCATGAAGAAATCTCCATGCTTTTCGCGCAAACTTTTGATGGATTTGAAACATTGGTGGGTGATGTGTTGATACACATTATAGAACATTCGATTGGAGCAACATGTAGACTGTCTGTGTGTGCAGAGAGATGGTGGAAGAAGGAAAACCTTTCTGCTGACGTGGTCGATCACTTTTTGATTCCAGAACATAAAAACCCTAATTGGAGTCACGATATTCCATATAAATTTCTTAAAGAGGAATGGAAACCTGCTTTGGTAATCATTCGAAGTTTGTTTCATCAGGGCCTCATCAAAACCTTGGTTTTGTATGCATTGAGAGAATTGCAACTTACCTGGAATCAGTTGCCTAATTCACTAAACCTTGAAGAGAAGGAATCAAAATAAAGGGTCACTCCAGAAAACAAATCCAAAAAAGGAAAGGGAACTCCTAAAAGCTATGTAGAGTTACAAAAAAATTCCACTGTATCTAGAAGAACCAGGTCTTGCAAAATAAAAATTCAGTTACAATAGGAAATCAAGAATAAACCAGAAATTGATTCATTTGTTTCAAAGCATGAGTCTAAATGTTTTGAGAGAGTTTACACTAGAAGGATGACAAAACATATAGCAGGGCAACTCACAGAATTCAAATTGCAACCTGAAACAAAATATCATGTGGAACCTGTAGAAAGGATCACTAAAAAGAAACAGAGAAAAATTGAGAAGGGAAAACAAGTTGCAGATTATAAAAGAAGACCTAAAACTAGGGCAACTAACAAACTCAGTCTCAATTCCAAATCCTTATTCGAGCCCTCTTTGAAGAGGAATAATTTGGTTATTCTTGATGATGATGCGGTGGAGAAGACCCCAAAGAAAATAAAGAGGACAAAGAAACAATTGCAAATTCTAGAAACACTGAGATCAAAAGATGAAATGAGAACAAGAAATCTCAAGCTGTCAATTGTTTTAAATCAACCTGCACATGAGGAAGATTATAGTGGAAATCAAGCAAAAACAGGGGATGCATCAACAAAGAAAAATATAAAAAATCAGCATACAATAATTAAAGAATTGAATCATGAAAAGAAAGTTGTTAATGAAACCTTCATGTAGCTTGTTGTCTTTTTTCCTTTTTTACACACTAACTTTGGGCACGTTTTTCGAGAAACTGGAGATGAATTTTAAAAATCTGGTAATTTTTTTTGTCAGGAATGGACTGATTTAGAAAGACCTTTCTCGGTTTTTCAAAAACTATCACATTTTGAGATATTTGAATATATCTTTGAGGCCTATTTTTCAAAATTTCGCCAAGTTATTTCTTGCAAAATTGTTTGATCAATCTCATCTCCTCTTTTTTAGGGATCTTGAAATCAATTATTTGGATACTTTGAGGATTTGTTGCATCATATCTATGAAGATATAGGCTCTTTGTTCCTTTTTTAAGCAAGGATGATAGGTTTTGACCCCTATTTTCAGTACATTGGTTGTAGTAGTATATTGGAAACAGATTTGTCCCAAATTTGGAGTTTCAGTAATGTCAGATTTCATGAGGATGATCACCAATTCGAATTTTCTTCCTTGATTTCTGGATATTATGGATAGATCTCACTCCCTAGAAGGTTTTAATGTGGTTAATAATCATATTTCTATATAAACCATGAAGAAAGAGGTTGAAGAGGGGGCATGAATAGTGGTGATATTATCAAAAACTTTGTTTCTGATTGTAAAGTTGAAACTTATTTCATTTTTCACTAAATGGAAAAGGTTATCTAATGGTTAGACTTCCCTTCTTGTCTTTTATTCTTTCTTTTCATACTTGAATGCATATTTATCCTCTGCAAAGCATTTGATATATCTTATTTACGATTTAAGCCAATGAAGATTTCGTTGATTGCTTGTTCATAACCTGCTTTGTGTTTAAGTACTTGTTCTTGTTCTTGAATGATATTTAGGATCAAGGATTTCCTATGTGAGTGAACATATTGGAAACTTACATATTTTTATCTTTCATGTTATAAGCTGCTATCTAATTCATCAGGTTGACTACCATTTACTAAGCAAATGCGATAGGAATTTGTTCGTGTTATATGAGATTGATATTGTTAATTTACCCACTACTTAACCTTCAAACCAATTTCAAAACACAAAAAAATATTTATTTATAAAAAAATATTGCAATAACTTGATGATTCCCTATCTTTCCCTTTTGCATTCAAGTGCAACTTTAGGGACTCGCATCTTTTGGTGTCGTTTTCGGGGATGAAGGAACGGAGACATTTTCCCTGGGAGAACGACAATGATCATATGTGATATTTGATGGTGAACAAAGGTTAGGCACATATAGACTGTGATCATTCACTTGGCGACTTCGTGAAGGAAAAACTCGTTGGTGATTTCATTGATTCACAATGTCGAAATATATGGAAGCTATTTTGGCATGGAGGTTTGCACCTTTTGATTTCTTAGTTATTCCCGGTTTTCCTAATATTGTACCTATTGTGGATGAATGGGGAGATTGTCTTCCCAAATTTAGAGAGAAAGAGGATGAAAATACTGCAACAAATTTGTTGGAATTCCATGAAGTTATGCATCAGATGAATATCTCTCATGAAGATGTTCATGTATTCACTCGAAGGAGATGCTCAAGAATGGTATCACTCTTTTCCTCCTTCTAGTATTTCTTCACTGCAGGAGTTTCATACAGTTTTTAATTCTCATTGTAAAATATTTTATTCAACTAAGTGTCTCTTTTAGCACTGTTGTGAAGAGTTTGCATCATATATCCATGATTGTGTAGTTGATGAGATGGAAGTAAATGTTAATGAAGTAGAGGAGGACTCATTGTCTGTTGAATCATTTTCTAGTTTTTCTATCCAACAGAACAATTTTCAGCATTGTACTCATGATGAAGCTAATAGGAGTCAGACTATATATTCTTTTGACATCATATCAGAAGTTTCTAATAGTCATGGCTATGATGAATTTGTTGATCAAAGATTTTATGAAGACATCCTCGTTTTCAATAATTACAAAGATGATTTAGAAGGACAACGTTTTGAATCAACATATCAGGAATTCTACAACAACAAGCCTATATATGATACTTATGCATCTAATTCATTGGAAGGCAATTAGGGAGATGAAGAAAAATCCACAAATTTTTATTCCTCGTCAATTGTTGTGCAACAGTTTCAGAAAGCCAGTGATTCCACATTTAACATTCTTGAATCAGGATCTGAGGGAACAATTCAACATAGGCAAGATTATATTAGGCATGATGTTCCATCTCTTCAAACTGATGAAAATATGTTGCATCCCCTTGTTTATCATAATGATATTGTTGTTGTTAAAGCAATTTCTACACAAGAAACATATCAACAGTTTCAAATATTTGTTGTTTCCCCTGATTATAATAAACTATGTGATATTTTTGAATTGTTTCAAGAGAAGCACAACTTGATCGGTGAAGCAAAAATCACTAAGCAACAACTTGGCTTCTTGTACCAGTTGAAAATTCATCATGATCTTCAAGATCGAAAGGTTGTCTACATGGAGTCAGTTTTTCCAGAGGTTCAAACAATTGCAACATTTGCCATGCAATCAAGTTGCAGCTGTAAGTATAAGTTGTATGTTATATTTTTGTAGCAACCATTTCTTTTTTTCTACATTCTTTTATTCAACTGCCAAAAGGAAGATCAATTTGTCAGTAAAATACATTCTTGGCTACATTGGAAATTTTCCTACACGTGATCATCTTGGCTTCTGCTAGTTAGGAGTAGGTAGTGTATTGAATAAACTCACATTTCGAGCATGTATATTTTGTTTTCAGTCTATTGGTGTGTTTTATATAAGTAATAAATGAATCCATATCCCAATGAAGACACCAACATCAAGTCTTTTCAGTTTTAGTTTCAGTCTGGTTTGCAGTTGAGGTTTGTCTTCAGTTGAGCAGGGTTGCTATCAGAGCATAGTGAGTAGTCACAGGAGGGTGAAATGGATGAAGGCACATTGGTATACTATTCTTATCACCTCACAGGGAAGTTCTATCCCCAGAAGGAGCCAGTGTTAGTCCTTGAATTTGTCATGACTTTTCATCCACAAATTTCCCTTTTCTACCATGCTTTGTTTGCTTAATTTTCCCCTTTTACTCTTTTCTTCTATATCTTGTAGTGTGTTTTTTGTTTGCTTAAACATATTTTGTCATGTATTGTTAGTTAGATAAAGTTTGAATTTTAGATAATTTGAGTATCTCCCATAATATTTAGAGCCCATTTCCATTAGTTTCGAAAATTTGAAATAGGCGCTACAAGAATATTGTTATTCTTGTAGCACCTGAAATCATGATTGATTCGAACGTCCTCAATCCCAAAAAATCATGTCAGTGATTATGAGATTATGCTAGAAACCCATCAATAAAAAAATATTATGATTTCATCATAATGAGGATCGAGATGTAGATGAAGGAAGATCATGTTTGTATCGGCTAGTGTTTACATCAAACTAGGGTTTTGGACCATGTTTTAAAACACGAACTATTATGATTTTACACTTGGTTTGTATCTATATCATGGTATAATAAAAATTTCGTAGATAAACGAGGATTTTTTTATCATGTGACTATCGAGGAAATTCCTGAAAGACCGTCAGTCTGAAACCCTAGTACTTGTAGGGTAACGAGTACAATGGCTCCCAAAAAAGGTGGATAGATCAGTCAATTAGAACCTGAAGGAATATAATTGCTTGAGGCTTTTCCCAAAATCATGCATAAATTTAAGGATGCAAGGTGGTTCGATTTATATTGTACATTCTGTTAACTCCCAAAATAGCACCGTCATTTTGGTCGGGTTTTATGGTGGATAGCATGGCTATTGATAGTTTCCTCAATTCATTGTTGAGTCTTTTTAGCTGCAAAACTTAAGTTTTGGTTTTGACCCATAAAGTCTTCTTTTTCAAAATTGTCATTTTTTACTTTCCACAGCTAATGTGTTTTCAAAGATTCATTGTGCGCTGTGGAAAGTGCCCACTTTCAACAGCTAAATAGCTCTTTTCATCAGTTGACGCGCTGTTGAAAGTGACAAACATTAAAAAGTTTTGAAAATCAGTTCTCGGGTGGCTCACTGTGACAAATACACGCTTTCTGCAGCTAAGGAGGGTCTTCTACAAACGGTGCGTTGTGGAAAGT
>SNQJ01S0101420.1:27523-37556 GCA_010110895.2 Picea sitchensis
CATGTATTCAACTTCTGTAGTTGAATACATGGCAGCCACTCATGCAAGTAAGGAAGCAGTATGGTTACAAAGATTGTGTTCAGGTATTGGGTTGGTACAACAAGCTGTAAGGATAGATTGTGACAATCATAGTGAATTTTTTCTGGCAAAGAACTCGACTTATCATTCAAAGACAAAGCATATTGATATTCAATATCACTTTGTGAGAGACATGGTTGAAGAAAAGAAAGTATTGCTCATGAAGGTGGACACTTTGAAAAATGTTGCAGATTCATTAACAAAATCTATGAGCACTGAGAAGTTCTCTTGGTGTAGAGGATCCATGCGCATTGTTTCCCTGGATTGTTGACTATGTAACCCTGTAACCCCCTATATGCAAAGATAAAAACAAGTGGGAGAATGTTGGGTATGCTTTATATTCTTTGCATGAGTAGTAGTGTCATTTTTTGCCTCGGTAAACATCTCACATTTTTGCCTCGTTTTTTGTGTCCATTGTTGGGAGGTTTTTCGGAACATGGTTTTTTGCGGATGGTTTTTTATTTCTGATTAAGGAATTAGGGTTGTTGACTAATCCATGCCATTGGGTTAGGGTTTTGGATGTCGTTGGCTCATATATGTATAATTGTATTGTAAACAATGTATCACTATGAATGAATATAGAATATGTTGGTTTTCCCGGTTTGGGTTTCCAGCGGAAAAGTCTCTGTGTAATGTTTGCATTCGCCATTGTATCTTTTTTGTTCTTTTATTGAAAATATGTTTGCAGTAAATATTGTACAAAGTTAAAATCTACACAGAGTTCATATCATCGGACTCTTGTTACAATCCTCCTTCTGGACCTCTGGTAGTCCTTCCTCTGACAGTCTCCTCACTGGATCCAACAGTCCATATTTCTCCCTAGTCACTCTCTGATAGATCGACGATCCTCATTGATTCAGGGCTATCCCTTTCAGAGTTCAATTACAATGTTACATTAGTTACTCCAAGAGTGCCACCATCAGACCAACAACTTGGATCTATTCTCTTCACTGAAACAACGATTGTGAACTCACCCAACCTAAAGTACTGGTTTCCTTTAGGTAATGGTCTGATTACAGACTTAACTTTTCAAGGTTTTTCCCACTACTCTTCCTCAGGTTCTACCAAACTTCTAAGAGCTTTGTAATTCCAGGTTTAAACTGGATAAAGTATTCCCTTAGGAAATTGGATGAAAAATTGCATGATTTGCAAGCTTTCCACCTAAAACAAGTGACTTCTCACAGGGCTTAAGAATATCAACGCCATTCGAGGACTCTCCAGATACCAGGGTACTCTTGTCTCTTTCTGAGTGAAGATTATGTCCATATCTTTCAAATTTTCCTCTCAAGCTGCAAGATTTTCATGCAGTGAAGGAAAACAAGGACATTCTATTTTACACGGAAGTTCAATACATATTTTACATGCATTCATACTTTCCCATTAAACCAAAACCACACATGTACATCATTACCATGTATCATACATGCCAAGTTAGACACTTATCTATTCAAGGGAAATATTAGTAGCCAACTAACTGAGGAAGGACACATTTCCTCCCAACCTTAGGCCATACTACAGAGTGCCTTCCTACAGTACGTTGCCCCATGCCAAGCAATGATATCACAAGAGAATTATTCAACTGGTCTTCAAATTCAGATGATCCAGGAAGATTACTCTCCTTCCTCCACTGATAGTAAAAAAAATTTCCCCCTTCCCTCTTAGCTCAGGGCTTCCATAGGTTTATCAGGTAGTTTATCAATTGGATTTCCTTTGCACAAGGGAGTCCCTTATTTTCTATACAGTCCCTCAGAGACCTCCCCTTATCAATGTCGATTTTTGTCCAGTAAGTGCCAATCTGTGGACCTTTATTTCTCCAGTCTTGATTCGGGTCTTCTTTGTTTTAGGGTGATCATCAATAGTTTGGAAAAAAATCCTATTTTCCTCAAGGAAATCTCTCCCTTTTCTTCTTTTCTTCAATCTGCGCCAACAAGCGTCTTTGTCCGCTACACCCTTCGCTTGTGAGCTCATTGCTCCGACTCTTCCTCAAATTATTCTCTCCTCTATTCACTGTGTGTTGTTCTCTCTCTCTCTTTCGCCTAGGTCTGTTGTCTCTTCCGTATTTTTTTTTGTTGCTCGCACCTTCTTTTTCCTCTTGGTGATTTTTTTCACCTTTGGCCTCTTCCTCTACCAATCCTTGGGACTCCCATGGCTTTTTTCAAAAGCGACCTCCAATTGGGGATCCAAATTTTGAAGGGGAAATCTAGGGGGTGTACTTCTGTCAGATTTTTAGTTGACCCTTGCCTCTTCAAGAGATTAGATATGCCAACAGTTTTAATTGCCTCAACTACCAATCCTATCTTCCATAACTGGTCATGTGGCTCCATGTAGATTCAAGTACGCTGGCAGGTGTGTGTTTGTGTTTTGAAATACAGGAAAGCTTGCTAAGAAAGCTTCCTATTTTCTTCACTTAAACATCTCAACTCCACCTCACCAATCCACTTCATCAATTCCACATGTGATATCATGACTAGTACTCTCAAGGCTTTTCCCTCCTTAGTCAGTTGTCTGGTGTTTTCATTAATCAAAACATGATAACAATATTCATAAACATAACCATATGAATTCTTAAGCATAATTATAGCTATGAGGGGAAACAAGGTGTTACAAAGTGCAATCCCATCCTTTGTTTGTGAAACGTGCACTCAACTCACATTTACAATCCATCATATTTTGTTAAGTATCTAGATATTACTGTTTTTCTATTAATCTCATCCTTCCAATTTGGTTGTGGTTATGAGGACTACAATAATTTATCACCATTAAAGAATCTAATGGAATGCTTTATAAGTTGGGTATACACCTACTAGTGGTTGAAGATCAATGCTTTAGAAACCTTCCTTCCTTTCTCAAAATCCTTGTCTCTCTATATTTATATTTCCATCTTCTCATTCTAATAAATATTAACTATTCTTCCAAGTGTAATTGTATATTATCTTTAAGGAATATACACATTACCTCTAGTTTTGACTTCATTTGATGTGTACCATTGAGGAATTACCACTATGATCTCACATCAATCAAATATATTTTCCTCACGTCTTCCTTAAATAGCGAGTGCCTTCTTTACTTCCTCAAGTTACATAGACTAGTTTCATATATTAAGTGATGGTATGACACTTCGTACATGATGGTCCCTTCTTAATGTCTGTATCTAAGTTTGTAAGTATATAATATCAAGCACAATGAAAAAATATATGACATAATTTGATTCTTATCCCACACTCATCAATGCATGTCAAAATAATTCTCTTGTATTCTTACTTTGATTATGAGCACCAACATGCTATTAGGAGCATATCAAAGGGTGTCATCATCCCACTTAGACTAATTATGAGTTGCTTATGCTTCCTTAATACATGGGATTTCCTATTAGCATCTTCAAGGTTATAGTGTGAATATGAGTTTATTTGTATCCTCATTCTAGGTCAAGCATACATATGTGGAGAGGAAAGCCATGCCTATCTTCTATGGGCATAAGAAACTTGTGTGTTATAGTTTCTTTTATCTTACATTTCCTATCATATGTTTCAAAATCATTAAGTCTATTTTAAGAGTTTTAGAATTTCTTAGTCCAAATATTAAGTCTTGTGGTATAGGTTTTAGGGGTCAACCATGCATAATAATAATCATCCATGCATATTCATAATCGACCATGCATATGCATATGCATAATCTAATTCATTTCCTACCACTAGTATAAAAACAAAGAAGAGGGGAGAAGAATAAGAGAAGACACATCCCATATAGGTCCAGGGAGATAAGTGTCAAATTTTCCTTCTTCATGCATCACTAACTCTAAAGCACTCCACCTAGGGTTTTTGTAATTTCTTATGTTGACTCATGCATGTATTGGGTCACGTATATTACACCTAGAGTATTCATGAGGATGTCCTCGTTGCTTCTCATAGCTCACCAAATTGTGCTCGAATAATAGGCAGTCTAAGTATTGGAAATCTTCACTTAATATCATATAACTCCAAACCAAACTTCAATCTCCGTATAAATTCCACTAATTAGATCTCAAAATATACCCTCTCCTTGGGATGACTCCGCAAATTATCTAGGAGACAATCTTGCACTCTAGATGATAAGATGGTATACCCTCTGTAACACCTTGTTTCCCCCAGTTTGTAAATATAACTATATTGGCCAAGAAACTATGGAAAACTAAAATGTGTGAATGTTTGATTTGATGGACCTTTGTATAAAAGGTCGATGAATGTAAATTTTGTTATTTTAATAGAAAATGGATAAGTGTTGCACGACTGCTGGAAAGGGGGTGTGCCAAGAGAGACCACAAATTCTATGGAAGATATGGTGGAGGGGACCAAGAATGGTTGCGTTAACCTCCACCGAACCATTACTTTGTTGGATTTAATTGCTCAGGATCAGAACAACCCTTTGACCCAGGAATGAATTGTAGTCAGGTTAGTAGGTGGAAAGACCTCTTCAAGAGTTAATGAGGGGATGGGGTAGACCGCCCATTTGTAAGGCTTCCAGACCTGACCACAGACTGGGAATTCAGGCCACACACAATATTGCTAGAAAAGGAAAGAAAGGAAGGTGTGGGGGGTCAGGGGGGATAAATCTGCGAAGAGTGTAGAGACAAGAGACTGATCTCTCGGATTCGAGGAAGAATTGTGAAAAGAGTGTGTTCTGATCAAGGGAAATAGAGACTGAGTCAGGAGAAGGAAAGTAACATTCATCCCTATCTATTTATGTGTTTGAAGAAGAGATTCAATCTCAAAGTATCGTGGTCTAGCTCGGGGGTGGCTAGTGGTAAATCCATTAGGAGTTATTGGGCCTATGGTTGGGTGGAAACGGACACCCCTTCCAACAATCACTTCACGTTATATGGTTCTAATAAGTGTTTTCATACTCTATGTGTTGAATTGGGAATTAATGGTTGCATGCATGTATTTACATATCTATAAATGGTTTCTACATTGAAATGGTTAAGTTATGTGTATACGTTGGCTTCCTTGAGAACTTATGCTTATGTTTTTCCCATATGCTCCAGTTTAAATATCAAAGGTGTTTTCCCTAGGGAGATACCTCATAGCTCCTGAGTCGGAGCAAGCCTCTTGGAACTGCTACTGTCTCAGTAACCTCACGAGTTTACCCCGCCCTGTTTCAGAACTTTAAATTTCTACGAATTAGGAAGGTGTTTCCTTCAAACCAACATCCTAAGAGACCTTGAACTCACTCCCATGGCCTCAACAAAAACCCGGCTAAGATTAGAGCTCATAACCCGAGATTCATCTGAAGGTCCATGTGACCTGGGTCTAGGAACCCTGCGCTAAGCCCGAAAGGAGCTAGCTCATAATGGTTTCAGAGTTTCGAGAGTTCGACGCCCTGGGATGTCAAACTTTGCGATAGTCAAAGTTACCCGAACTCCCCGAGTAACAAGATTTGTAGATGAATCAAGAACTTGACAGAGGAGATGAATGTGAGCCATTCATCGAGAGGAAAACCTATCTCAGTCATAAAATCAACTCAAAAACCCATTGGAGTTAACAAATCAAACACTAGCCGCTCGATTTGATTAATGGTCGGAAATCATTATGGAGCACGAAGGTCAATTTAGCGAACATGCTAGTTCACGGCCTACAATCAACCAATGTCATTGATCTCCTTGGGGTGGAATATCAATGACCATGATTAGACAGAGTCGGGTGAGCACTTCCCAGATTGAGGAGATTGGGCCCCGCAATCGTTGTGAACCATCGATTTGTGAACAAAGATCAATGGTTGGGAATCATTGCAGAGTGCGAAGGTGAAATTTGCAGACATTCTAGTTCAGGGACCGCAAGCAACCAACGTCGTTGATCTCGTTGGGGTGGAAGATCAATGACCACTATTAGACAGAGTCAGACGAGCACTTCCCAAATTGAGGAGATTGGGCCCCACAATCGATGTGAACCGTCGATCTGTGAACAAAGATGGATGGTTGGGAGTCATTACGGAGCACAAAGGTGAGATTAGTGGACGTGCTAGTTCACGGCCTGCAATCAACCAACGTCATTGATCTCGTCGGGTTGGAGGATCAACAACCACAATTAGACCGAGTTGGGCGAGCACTTTTGATATTGCGGAGATTGAGCTCTCTGATAAAGAGCAAGCATGTTGGGGCCCCGCAATCACTGTGAACCGTCGATCGGTGAACAAATTGGTATTGGTCGGATCATGACCGTGAAAAACTAAGGGAGGTTGAAAGACAATCAAATCGAAGCAACGAGGCATAATGACGTCGTCCATGGTGATGTGGATTCAAGCTTGACGAGCCACGTGCCACTTGGATTCATGTGCATCACATACCCTATAACCCCTTTTGAACATGATCCGTGTCATCCTAGATGAGGGCATGTGTCTCCCATACCCAACTACGTGTCAGCCCCTGGCACATACATACCTCGTCCATGTGGTTGGTGAAATGATTGGGATTCTGGGAGTTCGGGACTTCGGGGCTCCAGAGGATTCGAGGTGCTTCGAAAATCCCCAAAGTAACGAAGTGTTAAAGTAGATCACAATCATCGATCACAAGGGACGCGTGGCACTCAGTTTGTAACTCCCGGTACAGAGTACTTCAGAGGAAAAAGGCATTGGAGTGTTCGAAACTCCCGAACGACGAAGTCCTGAAGTAGATCACAGTTGTTGATGATGAGGGACGCGTGGCGCTCGATCTATAACTCTGGGTACAAAGTACCTCGGGAAGAAAAGACTTTGGAGCATTCGAAACTCTCGAACACCGAAGCCGCGAAGTGAATCAGTGTCATTAAAATATCTAAGGATATGCGGTGTTGGATTGTGAACTTCAAAGATTTGCCACTCCGGAGGATTCGCGCGGTGGTTATCTTGGCGGATGTTGAATTGGCGTTTGGGCATAGCCCACGGTCATATGCGAGTATAGCTAGATGGGAGAACCCAAAGAAATTGGGAGAGGATATATGTCAGCTCTGAGCTTGGGTCAGAGCATGGAGACCATGGTTGGAAATATCTGGAAGAGCAGAAAGGAATAGAAACCCTGAATGGGGGTTTTGATTTTCTTAAGAAGAACAAAATTTTGACACCCCACCCTGGGTGTGTTACAAATTGGTAGTAGATCATAGCCGTCGATCATGAGGGACGCGAGGCGCTTGATCTATAACTCCATGTATAGAGTACTTCGAGGACAAAATACTTTGGAGCATTAGAAACTCCCGAACGTCGAAGTCCCGAAGTGAATCAGGGTCGTCAAAATCTTTGAGGACACACGGCATCAGATTGTGAACTTCGAAGATTTGCGACTCCAAAGGATTCGTGTGGTGGTTGTCTTGGCACATGTTGACTTGGCGTTTGGGCATAGCCCGCGGTCATATGTGAGTATAGCTGGATGGGAGAACCCGAAGAACTTGGGAGAGGATATCTTTCAGCTCTGAGATCGGGTCAAAGCATGGAGACCATGGCTTGAAATCTCTGGAAGAGCAAAAAGGACTAGAAACCCCAAATGGGGGTTTTGATTTTCTTAAGAAGAACGAAATTTTGATGCCCCACCCTGGGTGTGTTACACCCTCGGGGATGTTGTTTCCCCTAACATTGATAGTGCATGTAAAAATGAAGAAACTTAAAATGGAGGTCCATAAATGCAATAATCAATTTGTTATATTAATTATCTTTAGAAATACAACTTATTCACACTTGTTAACTCCCAGTGAACATATAGAATAAACATTGGTGCATATTGCTCACACTAGATAACATGGAAAATAAACATTAGTGCATATAGAAGAGATCTAGGTCAAGGTGGCACTATGTGTTTCAAGTCGATCAATTCATTGTATTACCATTCTTCCCCTCTTTGAGATGTGACATCCTCAAGCAAAGTTGGTTAAATAATCTTTCAATATGCCTAAATAATCACCATGAATTTGTATTATCTCCATCCATCTAATTAATATCAACAACAAATTGCAAATTGCAAAAATTATGTCATTATTGCTAGATTGTCATTTTCATATCCCATCATCACTTTTATTCTCTTTATTACTCGAGTAAACTCAAAATGATTTTATTAGTAATTCATCCTTCAATTGTCTTCCAAATGCATTTTGCAGCTAATCCAAGTGATTTTTATTTTTCACTTTTAATTACATCATTATCTCTAAGTTGTTATTTTTCAAATTCCATCATTACTTTTATTCTCTTTATTAATATTCTACTTGTCACTTGGTTAAATTCAAAATGATTTTATTAATAATTCACCCTTAAACAAAATGAATTAATCCTATCTTCCCAATACATTTTGCAACTAACTCATTTTATTAATCCTATCATTATCTCTAAGTGGTCATTTTTCAAATTCCATCATTACTTTTATTCTCTTTATTAATATTCTACTTGTCACTTGGTTAAATTCAAAATGATTTTATTAATAATTCACCCTTAAACAAAATGAATTAATCCTATCTTCCCAATACAATCTAAGTGGGCCTAATGGTTAAGAACATTTGTTTCCTCTTAAGAGGTCACAAGTTCTGATCATGGAGATACTTTTACATCTTCTCATACAATTTTGTAAGTTACTAAGAGTAATTCCCTACATTGACCATAATCACCATAATCACACTCCATGTAACTTGCATTAAATAGAAGATGGAAAAACATGTCAAGGGGTTTGCTTCTCAATTTGTATGGTTAAGAACACGTTTTTCATTTTTGTAGGTCATAGGTTCAAATCCAGAAAGACTAGGGTGTATGTACTTTTGTAAACTTTAGTAATCAAATAGTTGCAAAACTAGATTATTATTATTATTATAATTTTGTAATAGAAACAAGATCCATGATCTGGAAACCTGGTGACATATCCAGATCAAGAACATAATGACAATTTGAATCTGTTTTCTCAAATTTTGACAATTTGAATAGCTTATCAAAGCAGACGCTCAACAAGGATTCAGGGAAGATCATCTATTTCCAATTTGTAGAGGAATATGAGGGTCCCCATATGTTTCTAGACCTTTACTAATGTGTAGAGGAATATGAGGGTCCCCATATGTTTCTAGACCTTTACTATATTTTTGGTCTTCAGTCATGATTGCCCAGTTTTTTTGGGGGATGATTAGTGGTTTTTTTGAATTGTGGTTGCTCCTTTTTTGGATTGGAATGTTCAGCGTATTTCTACAGATATCCTTGTGGATGTCTACTAGTTTTTTTGAGCAGAAATTAGTTTTGTTTCTCAGGGTCCTACATCTATGTGTTGCTTAGGGACGAGAAGGGATTACTGATGGTTTTTTTGACATCAATGTGAATGATTACCATGTAATTGATCAGTTTATATTTATAATACAAATATAAAGCTCAATTTTCTATGAAAAAAAAGTGGAACGCAGGCTTATGTTGAGTGCTTTTGGCAACATTTTCACGCATATTAAGTACTCGGCCTCATTTTTCCAGAGCTCAACCTCAGGATTTTAATCTGAGCCTTGTTATATACCCAATTTGGATACAAGATTTTATACGCCGAGGTCTAGATTATGCCAGTATCTCATGAATCTTGAAAAATCTCCTGGCTCCACAAGGTCCTGAAATTTGTTGGCACACTTTATCTTGTTTTTGAAGATCCTAGAAAATCTCCACTGGAAAAACATGGTCCATCTTGTACCATCAACGATGCTCAAGAAATAATCTGTAGATCTCATGGGGATGCGACAGGCCCAATAAATCCTTCTGGTTTGAAGAGGAACTTCCAATTTGTGAAGATTGTGAGGGAAATTCAGACAACTAAGAGTATAGTAAAGATTTTGCTCCTCCCCGAGGATACAGACAACTTCTCCGTGTATATATTTATATATTGAAAGGTTAAATTTGGGGGCAGAGATTGTAGGACTCATGGATTAACTTGTTGGTCTCATGCATGGGATCACTACAAGGATTTGAAAGAACAATTTATACATAAGTTTGTGAATCATGATTCATC
>SNQJ01S0101420.1:44078-55510 GCA_010110895.2 Picea sitchensis
ACTTAAATTCAGTATTTAACTCTAATATAATGATTAATTTTAAATTTAATTAGTTGACTTGATTAACTAACATATTCCTAATATCTATTATCTTATTTATTCTATGAATGAGTTTTCAATATCTTTTATAACTCTTCATTTTCCTTTGAATTATTCAAAACCATATATCTCCTATCTTCCTCATCATAAATGCTATTTTTTCCTTATGTTAATCTTACACACTCACCACCATGCTAACATCCTCTTCCACATGCTCCATCCTAGACTTTTGTGCCCAAACTATGAGATGCTTCATCATGTGCATAATACCATAATACCCCATCGTGCTCTTGCCAATATTTTTGTGATCTTCTTCTCACTATGTCTTTGCACTTTAATATTGTGCTCTCCTTTGACGTGTTTCATTTTATTTGCTTCTTGTCATACACCAATTACATTCATAGTGTGAACTTTTTAAATGCTCAAGATCAATCTAATCCACCAATATTGACTTTCATTAGGTTGATCCTACATCCACCAATGGTCTTATATTGACTTTCATTAAGTTGATCCTACATTAATGAACCTAGCCAACTAATCCACCAATAATGTTGAGATCAATAAAATTATAATAAACTCTTATGTGATGAAGGGTCGATTAAGAAAGCATTTGAGATTAAACGAGAAACCATTTTGTATAGATTATAAGATATATCATTTTGTAGAAAAAAAGATAAAGATCCTCAAACAATTTCAAAATTGCAAGAGATTTAAGCAACGTGGTGTGGATAACATTTATATGTTGTGTATGACATGTGGTAGTTGTATATCATAATATTGGGGAGTTGAATAACTAGAATCTATATAACATCAGAGTTGTGATACATGACATATAATATACGATGATGATGTGATAATCACACACAACTTTGAAAATATGATGAACCATATTTATCTTCATCCATTTTATAATAAGACATTCATTTAAAAGATTATTTGTATATTTTACTTTATAAAAAAATATTATAATAATATTCACTTAAACAAAATTAACTTATCAAACATGTATTAAAATCCTTTAATAAAATCAACAATTAAAATATATTGACTTGAATGATCTAAGTATAAAATTAAACTCCTTTAATAAAATCAACAATTAAAATATATTGCATTGAATGATCTAAGTATAAAATAAATATTAAAATGTGTTGTATTCACAAGTATTAAACTCCTTTAATAAAATAAAATATATTGCATTGAATGATCTAAGTATAAAATAAATATTAAAATGTGTTGTATTCACATGTATTAAACTCCTTTAATAAAAACAACAACATTGAAGTATAAAATAAATATTAAAATGTGAAATAGTCATGATCCTAATATATAGTTTAAAATAATAATTTAATGAGAAGGAAATATAATAATTTAACGAGAAGGAAATATTTAAAAAAAGAAGGGGAGTAAGAATGCTATGAGAAGCGTTTTTAAAGAGATTTTGCCAACATTTATTGACAATTTAGAGATGTAAACACTATTTAACTAATATGCAATCCCCAAATGATAGCTTAACTATTTTTTTTTAATATGCAATTCTTAAATGATTGCTTAAAATTAAATATTTTTCAATATGCAATTTCCATGATTGTTTAACTAAAATTTATGGTTTATTGAACATTATTTTGGTATTTTTTTTACATTAGTAAAGATTAAGTGTACTTTAGTGTTAACTTAAAATTTATATTTTCTCCATTTTTTTGGTTTGCTAGGGTGTCAGTTAGCTGTGAGACTAGTTTATGGTCTAAGAAATCGTGGTCCACTTGAGGATCACACCCAATCTGGGTCACACCAACCCATAACATGGATGGATATTTTTGGGTGTCTCATCTCGACTACCACGACTTTTGAACCTTGATCGCCTTACAGAATGAAACCCTTGAAATCCAATCGCACTAGCGAGATTTGACATATTTTGTCCAATTTAATAAAATCAATCATTATTACTTTCAGAGTAACATCCAACATCCAAAATAATATCATAGTTCTATCTAACATATTATATACAATAATATTCAAATTTGAAGATATAACTATCAAAAAAATCATATAGAAAATGAATCTTTATTTTTCATATATTTCTGATTATTTTAATAATTTAATTTTAATTTGATAAAAAAATCCTGAAATAAATATTTTGGGGAAATCTATGGGATACTTCATCTCATTTGGAGGATGGAATCCAAGGTAACTCAAAATATTTAGAGCTCAGGGACATTACAACAACTTATTTTTTTTCCTCGAAAAAATTTGTAATTTCATTATACTTACAACAACCTATTGAAAGCTCAACATATCATTTACGAGAATTGATCCTGGATGAGGAGGATAACACTCCTTCCAATCATCACACTAGACCTAATAGACATCAATAATAATTATTCATTTATTCATTTAATTAAATTGAATTATGATTACATTTTAATATTTAATATTCATTATCCCTGGATGGGGTGCCACACAGACCTCCCGAGCCACATGGCGTGGAGCCAAACCGGGCCTTAAATGAGGTCGACCGACTCACATCCCCTCGGCATTAAGGATGGGAGTGGGCTCCAGCTACCGCCCTCCTGCAACAAGACTTTCCCCTCGCGCAAGCAATCTTGCTATGATGATCACTCACGTAGAGGATTTAATGAAGCCGACCGTCCCGATGACTTTACTGCTTTTAGCATGCCCACACTATGTCATTCTCCATTTTATTTTTTCTCTGCACTAGAGCTGTAGCAGGAAGCCTTGGAGAAACCATCTTCTTGCTCTCTACAGACTTCCCAACAGCCTCTCCAGCTTGATGCCATGAGAACGAGGAAAGCCTCGTCGAGGCTCCACCTGGCATTCCTATGCCACTCGGCGAAAACAAATGCAAGAACTGGAGCGGGCACTCTCCATTGCCCGGACCCAACTCCAACGCATCAGAATTGAAGGTAATGCCCCTCCGGTTGCAGAAGTCATCATGGAGCCTCTGACTGCAACAATCATCGTGGAGCCTCTGGTTGCAGTAGTCATCGTGGAGCCTCCAGCTACAACAATTATCGTGGAGCCTCCGGCTGTAGCAGTCATTGAGGAGCCTCCGGCTGTAGCAGTCATCGAGGAGCCTGTCATGGCATACGTCACAGAGGAAATATGGAGGATCCCTTCCAAGAGACTTCAGAGTGTTCATAGTTTCGGAACACTAGGATCCTCCAAGTGATTTCAGAATGGGCGCCTCCTTGCCTGGTCCTGAGAACTATCATGGCAGGGAAACTGCGGTGCCACCAGAAGAAGGCTTCACCTGGTATGTGGAAGAGGAAACCCCAATTGACATGGCATCTCAGGAACCAGGCCCAAAGCAAACCGAGAAAGAACACTCAAGCGAGCCAGTGGATGCAAAGCCAAACGAGCACAGTGGACAGGCCATGAAGGCTGGCTCAATCCTTGCATCACCTCCTATCTCCTGCATGCAAACCCCCTGGCATGACCTGCCATCTCGACTCCATCCGGACCTGCTCAATTTGGTTTTCGATTTGAGGAGCCAGATGGCGGATTATGCCTATCGTGGCACCCTCGTGGCCCAGCGTGTGGACATGCTCTTCAACGCTTATTCCAATGCGTCATCGGGACAAATATGCCCAACCTGCCTACAACACTTTGTCATTCCAACCACCTCAGAGGCCACCTCAGATGCCACCGGGTAACATCTATGGTTCTACTCAAAGCTTACAGTCTCTTTTTCACAGTTTTTTATGTCGTTCTAGTTATTTTCTGTCAGACTCTAAGTATAGTTAGGACCATGAATTACCATCAATATTGGTTTCCTTCGGGCAGGGTTGATGGCAATCTAGTTTTATCTGAACAAGGGTTAACTCCGTTTCAGTTTCTGATTAATTGGCGGAATGGTGGGTAACCCAGAAACATTGCTATTTTTTGCTACTTAATATAGAAGGAACCTCCATTTTTTTACTTAATATATATATATATATATATATTTAATATTCATTATCACTCGGATGGGATGCCATTCAGAAAAAGGAGGGGGACACATGGCAGGGACACATGGCAGAGGGAGTTATTGTCCCAAGCCGCCACCCTCGACGTATTTACTCCCCATGACACACAACATGAGGAGAGTTAATTCAGTGGCGGAGCTCTTGGATGAGCGATCCAACGAGGCTACTAGTACCAGTCACTTGCAGCAGTCCCGTCAGCCTTCAATGATGATGGGAGAGGCATCAATGGATCCTCCTAGTGTCAAAGGTGACCTTGACACGCATTTCTTTTTGTTTTTTTCCTGTTACGATCACTGTGTAGAGCTCCTTGGCCCTCCTGGCTTCATAACTTGCACTCTGTGCGTCCTCCTGGCTTCCTATTGCCATTATCGTTCCCCCACAACCCCCTCTCATGCCCCCCACCCCCTGGTTCTTCCCACCATGCCCCGAGAGTGGGGAAAGCCTAGGCGGGGCACCAAAAAAATGAATGCCCTCACCCGAGCCACCAGATTCACAGCCTCTCAGCAAGCTTTAATTTCTCATTTCAATTTCTCCCATAGCCACAACAGAAGCACTCAGATGACCCTACGTGCTCCAAAAATGGAGACCCCGCCACCCTCGTTTCAGACTCAGACTTCCCTGCACACTCCAAAATTAGCGACCCCGTCTCCCTAGGCGCATTCTCCACCGCCGCCTCTGCATTTTCTAGATAACACCTCGAAGGAAGAGGCACCTTCGCACCTTGGCCTCAACACCGTCAAAGAGGAGGCACTGCCTCCCATTTTTCATTCTGGTCCAAGCGTGACAGAGCCACCTACAGTTTTGCAACCAAGCTTGAGCTTGGTGAACGTGACAGTGCCACCCTCTGAGGCGTGCCTCCCCACAACCACTAGCCTTCTTGCCCCCCCCCGGTTCTCAAACCAGGAGAGCCTTAATACGGGGACGAAAGCTGTATTGTGGAGGAGGAAATCCCTCCAAGATGGCAATTGACAGATGTAGGGAAGTACTCAACTGCAGCGGAAGACAAAGGCATGGAAAAAGGAGACGAGAGCTCACACTCAACCTATCATCTGGCATAGGATCATCTTGCGCTCCTCTTCGACATCCGACAGCGACAAGATGAACAGGTGCATGGCCATTTGATAATCAATCAAAGACTGGAATTGTTGCTTGAGGCGTTCACAGAAGCCCCAACGCAAGCCCACTGCTCAACTTGCAAGCAAAGATTCACCCCAGCATACACCTCTCATGGATATCCAGGTTCTCCACTGGCTTGATGCGGCTCACCCCAGGTCCTAGTTTTTTGTTAATTACATATTTAAAATGGACGGTGCTTTAGTTTTCACTCTTTTTTCTAGTTATGTAATTCTCTTAGTTATGGCGGCTCTAAATGAGGCCATCCCTAGGCTAGTTAGATGGAACAGGGTTCCTGTAGAAACTTTCAGTCCTCTGCACAATTTTTGTAATACATTTTTCAGACATGATAGACATATCATCGCTTGGAGCCACCTGTTCTGGTTTCCTTTATGTGGCGGAACAGGTGGCTGCCAAACATCGAACAATTGTATACTCGTGATTTAATATAAGGTCCCTCTTTTATTTACAAAAAAATATATATTTAATATTCATTATTTATATAGAATTTTCAATTAGATATAGAGAATAATTAGATTAAGATATTATTAGATTATTGATATTTTATTATTGACTATGATAGTGAAAAAACCTAGATCTTTGATAAAAACAAAGACAATATTTTTTTAATTGATTTAAAAAATAAATAAATTGTTCTCAATGACGATGATGTCTACTGAGACCAATTTTGTTTTATCCAAGCTTAAAAAAATAATCAGGAATTAATTGGTTTGCTTTAAAATTTTATTTCTATGCTCAAAAAGATTGGAGAGATGATAATATCCTAAATCTCTGTATTTTTTACAAGTTAAAAGGTTGGGAAGGTTGGGAGTGTTACAAATATTTTGAAATTGAGATCTCATGTGGGATAAGTAACAATAATGTTGAGGACCTTTATCAACTTCACAACAAAACTCTCAGCATGCATGAACAAGTATTCTCTCGAAACTTCTTGTAAAAAGGAAAATCGAATAACTAACCCCTAATATGACAGAGATTGCAAGATTGTGTTGAAATCTCAACAAGCCCCATGTTTATCAAAACTTTTGAACCCTCTTTTCTTTGTTTGACTAGTAAATCCTTGAGCTTTCATCTTGATTTGATTTGTTATTTCCTAATAATATCAAGAGAAGGATATCTCCTTGCATTGATGGCTATATTAATGGCTAAAGATTTTGCTTATATGGCCTTTTAATTGGTTTTAAATATTGATTTGATTTGTTATTTCCTAATCATAGCAGGAGAAAGATATCTCCTTGTATTGCTCCTTGTATTGGTGGCTATATTAATGACTAGGAATTTTTCTTATATGGCCTTTTAACTAGTTTTAATTGACTTATTTGAAAGTATTTTATTAAGTTTCCTTCGGAGGGAAGCATGTCTTTATTATATCCAATTTTTCAATCAAGATTTGATTCATTTTAAGCCTTACTTGATTTGCTTGACTTGGAAATTGAGCTCAAAGTGAATCATATAAAATTCTAATAAACTCTTATGTGATGAAGGGTCGATTAAGAAAGCCTTTAAGATTAAACGAGAAACCATTTTGTATAGATTATAAGATATATCATTTTGTAGGAAAGAGGATAAAGATCCTCAAACAATTTCAAAGTTGCAAGAGATTTAAGCAACATGGTGTGGATAACATTTATATATTGTGTATAACATGTGGTAGTTGTATGTCATAATGTTAGGGAGTTGAATAACTAGAATCTACATAACATCAGAGTTGTAATGCAGAGTTGTAATGCATGACACATAGTATACGCTGATGTGATAATCACACACAACTTTGAAAATATGATGAACCATATTAATCTTCACCCATTTTATAATAAGATATAATAAGACATTCATTTAAAGAATTATTTGTATTTTTTACTTAAAAATATATATATTATAATAATATTCACTTAAACAAAATTAACTTATCAAACATGTATTAAAATCCTCCTTTAATAAAATCAGCAATTGGTATATATTGCATTAAATGATCTATGTATAAAATAAATATTAAAATGTGTTGTATTCACATGTATTAAACTCCTTTAATAAAAACAACAATAAATATTAAAATGTGTTGTATTCACATGTATTAAACTCCTTTAATAAAAACAACAACATTGAATGATCTAAGTATAAAATAAATATTAAAATGTGTTGTAGTGATGATCCTAATATATTATATATAGTTTAAAACAATAATTTAATGAGAAGGAAATATTTAAAAAAAGAGTAAGAATGCTATGAGAAGCGTTTTTAAAGAGATTTTGTCAACTTACATTTATTGACAATTTAGAGATGTAAACATTATTTAACTAATATGCAACTTACATTTATTGACAATTTAGAGATGTAAACATTTTTTAACTAATATGCAATCCCCAAATGATTGTTTAACTATTTTTTTTTAATATGCAATCCCCAAATGATTGCTTAAAATTAAATCTTTTTCAATATGCAATCCTCATGATTGTTTAACTAAAATTTATGGTTTATTTAACTAATATGCAATCCCCAAATGATTGTAACTAATTTTTTTAATATGCAATCCCCAAATGATTGTTTAAAATTAAATCTTTTTCAATATGCAATCCTCATGATTGTTTAACTAAACTTTATGGTTTATTGAACATTGTTTTGGTATTTTTTATATTAGTGAAGATTAAGTGTATTTTAGTGCTAACTTAGAATTTATATTTTCTCTATTTTTTTGGTTTGCTAGGGTGTCGGTTAGTTGTGGGACTAGTTTATGATCTAAGAAATCGTGATTCACTCGAGGATCACACTTAACCTGGGCCACACTAACCTATAACATGGATGAATTTTTTTGGGTGTCTCCTCTCGACTACCACGACTTTTAAACCTTGATCACCTTATAGAATTAAACCCTTGAAATCCAATCACGCTAGCGAGATTTGACATATTTTGTCCAATTTAATAAAATCAATCATTATTACTTTCAGAGTAACATCCAACATCCAAAATAATATCATAGTTCTATCTAACATATTATATACAATAATATTCAAATTTGAAGATATAAGTGTCAAAAAAATCATATAGAAAATGAATCTTTATTTTTCATATATTTTTAATTATTTTAATAATTCAATTTTAATTTGATAAAAAAATCCTGAAATAATATTTTGGGGAAATCTATGGGATACTTCATCTCATTTCGAGGATGGAATCCAAGGTAACTCAAATTATTTAGAGTTCAAGGCCATTACAACAGCCTGTTTTTTTTCCTCAGAAAAATTTGTAATTTCATTATACTTACAACAACCTATTGAAAGCTCAACATGTCATTTACGGGAATTGATCCTGGATGGGGAGGATAACACTACTTCCAATCGTCACACTAGACCTAATAAACATCAATAATAATTATTAAATTGTTCATTTAATTAAATTGAATTATGATTACATTTTGATATTTAATATTCATTATTTATATAGAATTTTCAATTAGATATAGCGAATAATTAGATTAAGATATCATTAGATTATTGATATTCTATTATTTACTATGATAGTAAAAAAACCTAGATCTTTGATAAAAACAAAGTCAATGTTTTTCTAATTGATTTAAAAAATAAATAAATTGTTCTCGATGATGATGATGTCTGCTGAGACCAATTTTGTTTTATCTGGGCTTAAAAAAAATTAGGAATTAATTGGTTTGCTTTAAAATTTTATTTCTATGCTCGAAAAGATTGGAGAGATGCTAAGATCCTAAATCTCCGTATTTTTTACAAGTTAAAAGGTCAAGAAGGTTAGGAGTGTTACAAATATTTTGAAATTGAAATCTCATGTGGGATAAGTAACAATAATGTTGGGGACCTTTATCAACTTCACAACAAAACTCTCATCATGCATGAACAATAATTCTCTTGAAACTTCTTGTAAAAAGGAAAATCGAATAACTAACCCCTAGTATGACAAAGATTGCAAGATTGTGTTGAAATCTCAATAAGCCCCATGTTTATCAAAACTTTTGAACCCTCTTTTCTTTGTTTGACTAGTAAATCCTTGAGCTTTCATCTTGATTTGATTTGTTATTTCCTAATCATATCAGGAGAAATATATCTCCTTGTATTAATGGCTAGGGATTTTGCTTGTATGGCCTTTTAACTGGTTTTAAATCTTGATTTGATTTGTTATTTCCTAAAAGATGTCTCCTTGTATTGGTGGCTATATTAAGGATGAGGAATTTTGTTTATATGGCCTTTTAACTAGTTTTAATTGACTTATTTGAAAGCATTTTATTAAGTTTCCTTCAGAGGGAATCGTGTCTTTATTATATCCAATTTTATTAAGTTTCTTTGAGAAAAAGCCCAATTAATGGCTACTCTTTTGAAGATACATTCGACACGTGCATTAATGAAACCTCCCAACACCTTTGTAGTGACGGAATGCATCTTTTGGAGCATCTTGATTGTTACTTTGAAGAAATTATGTTTTTTCCAAGAAAAAATTATCTCAAATTTATAAATAGTATAAATTCTTTTACATCAAGCAGATTTCAGAACAGGTCCAAACTGTCCAAAGATATGGAAAAGTCAGGAGGTTACAACAGGATTGCTTAAATACTGGTCTAGACATATTTAGATGCAGCAATAGAAAAAAAACTGACATGGAGTTAAGCTGAGTGCGCGCTGAAATTGCATGTTGTAACTGCACTCGAACCACTTACTCTTCACAATCCCTTGACAATTCAAAGATATTAATACATGAGAATTGGCTTTCCTTTCCATTGTTCCAGTGGTTTACTGTTAACCTTCCTTCAACTTCAGTTAGAGCCCTTTTAGAGAGTGCATCGATCTCTTTATTGTGAACTCTATAAATATGATGGATGCTGAGATCTTTGATATTTTTTGCCAATTCCATCGTTTTTAGTTTCCATCATTCAACATTAACTACATTGAGTTTACATTTATGGTTTATCCAGTCAATGATTACTCTCGAGTCGCCAAGAATTTGTAATTGATTAATTGACCAGAAAGTAGCCAGAGTGAGGGTAGCCCATAAACCCATCAGTTCTGCTTTAGTATTTGATCCTGCTCCGCAGTTGATGAACCACTTGGTAATTCTCGATGGATGAGTCTTGAAGATGCCTCTGGCTCCACAGCATAAACCATTTGACTGAGCTGCTCCATCAAAGTAAGCTAAGGTGTAACCCTCCTCATGGGTAAACTCACAGACTTGGATTGGTAGAGCTTTAACAGAGGAAGGCTACCAGGAAAAAGATGTCAAGATTCTATGGATTCATTGAAGAAATTATGTTAAATGAACCTTTTGGAGCATTTTGATTGTTTCTTTGAAGAAATTAGGTCAAAACCTATGAAGATGTTCCGAAAGTTTCAATTTTAGATCATAAGCCCAAAGATTTTTAGGGCCCAAATATTTTTAGGGCATTTCATAACTTCAAACTTTTTAATATTCCCAAAGCCTTCGGGAGCTTTCAAAATTGATTGAAAATGCTCTAGAAATTATAAAGCTTTTAAAGAACTTACATTTAGTTTTTGAGGAGGATTGACGCTTCAAACATTATAATTCACCATGAAGTATTTGGAGCCTTATGAATCTTCTTTCAGAAGTTCCCCAATGAAAAATTAAAAGCTAACCAATATTTCAAAAGTTTTTCGGGATGTTCTTAAACTTCTAACTTTCGATATTTACTAGAGATTTGAAGGGTTTGCAAAAGTTCAACATTTAGTCTCCCCTGAAGGTCTTTCTTCTTGCTTTAATGTGTCAACTCTTAAATCACCCTAAAATCTTCAACAAACTTTAAACCTTCACAAAGCAGGTTTCAAAAGACCTCTATATGGCCAAATGGTCATTTTCACATATTAGATCGTGCAAATTGAATGCATAGGTCATTTCAACAATTTTCAAATCTTCACATTTATTCAAAAATTCATTTGCTTGAATGTACCATCATTGTGCCAGTGCGGCATCCATTATATAATCAAAGCACCTTTCACTAAATGTGTAATATACCAGATATAAAAAGTATGCAGAACAAAAATAAAATGATAGAAATGGAAAAATAACAACAATATAATTAGAACAATCACCACAATAACACTGAAATGATATAAGAATAACAATAGAAATAACACTTTGATTCTGAGAGCAATGTTCACGAGCCTCTTCGAGGGGGAAACCTCCAGTCGAGCAAAGCTCTATTACAATAATATCCAAGCTAGGGTTCTCATACCCTCGACTCCTATTTATACTAAATATGTCTATCAAAAGAAGCATCTAGAGGAAGATCCTTCTAGAAGCGAA
>SNQJ01S0101420.1:59580-75584 GCA_010110895.2 Picea sitchensis
TTCTCCATTGCCACCATTGCCAACGTTCTTGATCTAGATGGAGAACACCATACCGGAGTTTGGCCAAGTCATCTGTAATGCCGTATAAAGAGAAATACTATTCCATTTGGGTTGCCCAACCAGTGGGGTCCAAGCCATCAAATTTGGTTACATCCACCCGCGGAAGGTGTAGGTCACGTTGAAAGTGATGGCGCTGAAAATTATGGGAATGAGAGGAATTTTCAGCTTCAGTATGTGGAGGTGAGTCAGAGGAAGGGTTATCTATAGGGATATACAACTTGGTGCAGAGTGTCGAAAAGACAGATTCAAGCTAGGTGGTCAGGTCTTGTTTGATTTCCTCCATTGAGGATTGCATGGTTGTATTGATGGCGACAACATTGGCACTGAGTTGTTTCACTTCATGTTGGGTCTCGATGAGATTAGATTGCAAGGTATTGAAGCGAGCTTCCAAGTCTTGGCTACGGGTATGGGCCATGAGGACGAGGGAACCGAAAAGGGGTGGGTGGGATAAAAATTTTTGCCAAAAAATGATATGTATGAATGTGATAAGGGCGAAGAGATGAATCCAATGGAATAGGTCTCAAATAATGGTGAAAATTTTTCCAATTTTTTTTTTTTTTACACCTGCGGAGTTATACTCCGGTCTGAAGAATATTGCAGTGATGAAATGCCCAAATGCTTAACCAGGAAGAAATGTGTAGTGATTTGGCAACCCGAACACAGTTGCACGACAATAGACCTTGTCTGTTTTTATTTGTTTATGTTTTTGTCCCCAAGGGTTAGGTATTCAAGGGTTCTATAGACAAGGGTTTGCCCTGTGTTATAGCTCTCTGATATATGTGCGAGGTCCAATTGTAGTACTCGGCCCAATATCTCAGTGCACTAACTAAGGAGGCTAGACCGTACCCTTAGCCGTACTACCCGACTACCCAGGTACTAGAGAGTATCTTCCCGAGTGCTATTCTCAATGGCACTATAACAGTGAAGCGATTGATCAATTTATCTAAAGAGGGCTTCAGGTAATCTAGGTCGATCCGTACACAGGTGTTGGCTGATGTGCTACCACTCGAAGGGGTACCAATAGGGGTTACAAGGGTGGCTAACAGATGTGCACTTAAGTACCACTTGTATTTCCTGTGTGTATGAATCCCTCAACCGCGGGTTTATGTGTGTAACGACAGATCTCTATGGCTTAAAGACGTCGGAATACGTCTCTACCCTGGAAAAAAAAATTTACCCACAATTTCTGCCGAAGAAAGTGCTCTGATATCACTTGTAATATACCAGATATAAAAAGTATGCAGAACAGAAATAAAATGATAGAAATGGCAGAATAACAACAATATAACCAGAACAATCACCACAATAACACTGAAATGGTATAAGAATAACAACATAAATAACACTTTGATTCTGAGAGAAATGTTCACATGCCTCTTCGAGGAGGCAACCTCCAGTCGAGCAAAGCTCTATTACAATAATATCCAAGCTAGGGTTCTCATACCCTCGAATCCTATTTATACTAAATATGTCTATCAAAAGTAGCATCTAGAGGAAGATCCTTCTACAAGCAGAATCTTCTATTAGGTCATCTTACATTCGACTTATTCTATTTTATTGCAAGGCCTTATTAATATTGACCTTTATTACATCCGAAGATATTGTTCTACCTATGTGTGGGTTAGGACCCTAACATAATGCATTGTGTTTTCTTTATTGCCAAAGATGATGAAGCTTCTATATATTGGCCATCTGAGGATCATTTAATTGAATGTTAATTTCCCATGATTTCAATCATGATAGACCCACCTTCACCAAGATGTAATTTAAACTACCGGGAGAGTTTCTATTCTCAATTCCTTTTATTTTCAAAAGAAGTCCCTACAATTTAAAGGATAAATAGTAGATCATTTAATTTAGCAATACATATTTTGCAAATAACTTAAGAAGTCATTTTCATTAGTCCATATTCTTTTTTATTTGATCTCAGTTTGAATCCTATAAGTTATAAACAAAACTAAAGTCCTAATAAGCATTTGAGAGAGATCTTAGGCTATCAAATGTCATTTCTCATTTCATAGGATTCATGACCATTATCCTTCAAGTTTGTAGCACATGCATTCATACATTTGTTCTTGATCTCAAATGAATTCCCATAACATGCAATTTTTTCCCCAAAAGCTAATTTCCTCCAAACCATAGTAAACCACCCTTCCACAACATGGGAACCTTGGAACATGAATCATTATCATTCAATTGCTTCTAATTGTAGTTGATTGAATGTTTGACATTGCTTGGTGTTTGGATTACTCTAATTGACGATGTGTAGATAACATGTCTCCCAAAAAGAAATCTACCAAAAAGAAGTAGAAAGAGGCCATAACATAAGAATATTCTAAGGTGGGAGAGCATAAAGACCCCAATAAGATGAACTTCTTTGACACTTCTAGTTACATAGGATTTCAACATGGTGCTCAATGGGGAGAGATAGATAGTGTAACACCCCAAGGCCGAGCCCCTACTGAATTGTAATTATGTTTATAGGCTGGTGAGTCGAGTGGTTATAAGCTGAGAGACTTATGTGTTTATTAGGCCAGAGAGCCCAGATGCTAAGGACAATGAGCCTGATTTTTGTATATGTAAATACTCACATCATTAATAAAAATTACATCGTTGTGTAGACCCTCCATGAAGAAAGGGTTATGGGGGACTAAGCTCCACTAGGGAGGGAAGGGGCTAAGTGTCTAGGGATAGGGGCTAAGCTAGAGGGCTTACCTCTAAAGGAATAATATTATATTATTATTTCCTAGAGGCTAAGGTTTGACATAACCATGTTGTCCTAAGTTCCTGGGGAAAGGGAACAAGTGTTAAGTGGAGCTCATGCAGCTTCAGGAAGACTTGTGTCAACCTGGGTGCATGAAATTTTTAGGTGGGAAATTCAACTTGTTGGGGGTCCCTCAACATTCTCACCATTATCACCATTCTGGAGAAGCTCGTGATGGTCGCCACTCTAGAATTCATCCATACTCCCCACTGATGCATGCGCCATTGTAACCTGTAGATATACTTGAGTTATCCTATGTATTTCCTGTGAAGCCCGATGCACCTGCATTTTCCTAATCCCGTGTTGTGTCTTAGCGGTTGGTTGTTGCTGCCAACGTAGCTCCTTGGTTGAGCATGGATTATTTCCATATTCTATGTCCTTACCCATTTCTAGTTGTTACCATCACCTGTGCATTGACCGAATTCTGTTGTTGACATCACCCGTGTCCATTTGACATAAGAGTTGAATTGAAGAAGCATGTTATTAGGCCTGTGAGAAACTCTCCCTAGGTGAGAGAGTTTGCTGGGAAAATGAGTTCTCCTGGAGGGAGTCCCGTAGCAACTAGAGTACTCTGAGACTTCTGGTCCATCCCATTGTTGAAGCCTAAGGAAAGGGAGGTGCAGTGGCCGATGGACTTGTGATAGTGAAGGTGTACCCTCTTGGGGTGGAACAAGCATGCGAGGAATGAGGGTCTGTGGGTTGTGGGCGTAAGTGGCTCATGGGAGAAAATCCTTCCTGTTGATCTGTGCGAATTTCCTGTTGTCCTTTCCAAGCCTAGGAATCCCTTGCCTGGTGGAGTTTAGTCCCAGCTCGGGGGTGATCCACTGCTGAGCGTGATGAGCAGCGTGGTCTAAGGTTGAGAGGTTCGTGGAAGGTCTGCATGCAGTTGGTGGTCCTCAATTAAAAGATAAGTACCCATTTTTCTGTTCATTTACATGTTGTGTATTTATATATGCTGTTATATCTATGGTTTTGTCTGTGATTACTGCATGTATGCTTTTATTGTTATTTCTGCATTAAGCTGTGTGATAGAAAAACGTAAACCATCCGTTAAATATTGGTATGTGTTATTATCGCTTCCGCAAGAATATGTGTATCTACAGAATGTTAATGTCTAGTTAAAATTGCATTAGAAATATGTGTGTGTGTGTGTGTGTGTGCTCAAGCATGTTAGTTTTTCGAGGTGATGTTGTCTGGCCTATTGGTACTAGGTCGGGAAGGTCACAAAATGGTATTAGAGAAAAAATATGTTTCCACTATGGCGTTACCAGGCCTGTCGGGTGGCTGGGGACATTACAGACAAGGTCACTGAAAGATGAAACATATCCTCTACCATTTGGATTACAAGGAGACGAGGAAGATCTAGACATGTGTGCATATGAGAACATTCATAGGTCACATCTTCATAATGCAATAGGTAGACATGCTATCTTACCCTCCACTAACATAATAAAATGGATTTTTCTTCGTGTCAAATTGGAAAACATAACTATAGTTAATGAAGCAAGAAGTTGTATCGCTTCTTTTTAGGAAAATAATTTGGAGAAATATTACAAGTTTGTAAGACCTAAGCTAGCATTGACTACTGTCTAGGTGGAGAAATTTAGTAAGGCCAAATATTATCCAAAGGAGGGAAGTAAATGGTGGACATTAGATAGGCAGTTTAGAACCCGCGATATTGAAATTTACTCAACTCAACTTCTCTGGGAACCTTATAGATACACTAATATTGTGATGAGTAGACTATATGGAAAAAAATATGCTTCTCACTTCAAGGAGGATTGAGATCCACTAACACATGGAATAGTTAATAAAGGATCTATTTTTCAAATAAGGATCTCTTCTTTCCATGAAAAAGTCATATGCAATATCCAAGGTTAGAGATTCCTCTCAAGATGATCCTCAAGGATTCTACATGGCTTCTTATCTCTTATATTCCATTTGTGCAGCCAATCCTTATGGAAGACTCAGGTGGACTTGGACTCCAGTTGAAATCCCTACGCATGTTTATTGTCAAGAATTACAGGAACACAAATACAAATAACAATTTGTTAGAATATGTGATCAGTTCATTAAATTGTTATTTTGTAGGTTATCCCTCAAACTATCAAAGGAAGCCATGAAAGGAATAGGTTCAATGGGAGATTAGTATATAAATATTAAACATTTTTTTTGCATGATAGACTAGCCATCATAGAAATATCTTTCAAATTGTTATGCATGGGTTAAATGCTTCATTGAATAAGGATGAAAAGAAACTATGCCCTTTCTTATCCAATGGAAATTGGAATGTAGGAGTTAAGTAATTGCACTTATGATAGGATGGAGGCTAAGGCTATATTAGAATTTAATTTTGGAGAATGAAGATTTATGAGACATGAACCAATAAAGTGATATTAGAATTTAATTTTGGAGAATGAAGATTTATGAGACATGAACCAATAAAGTGGTATCTGATCATTCTTACCAAATTAAGTATCCATGGCCCGAAAGACCGCGCTCCCTCCATCCTCTCAGTTATGCATAGAACCCTGTCGGCTTTCTCCTAGCAGTCGTCCATTGTTAAGACTCTGCCATTACAAGTTTGTGAGTTCACACAAAAGCAGGGTTTCACCGTAGCTTGTTTTGATGGAGCAACCCTTTCAAATGGTCTTCGCTGTGGGGCCGGAGGCATTTTCAGATCTCATCCTTCGAGAGTTACCAAGTGGTTCATCAACTGCAGAGAGGGAACAAATACTAAAGCGGAGCTGCTGGGTTTGTGGGCAACCCTCACTCTGGCAACCTTCTGGTCAATTAATCAACTCCAAGTCCTTGGTGATTCGCGGGTCATCATTGACTGGATAAACCACAAATGTAACCTCAGCACTGTAAATATCGAAGGCTGGAAACAAAAAACTGTGGAATTGGCAAAAAATATTAAAGATCTCAGCGTCCACCACATTTATAGAGTGCATAATAAAGAAGTCGATGCCCTCTCTAAAAGAGCCTTATCAGAAATCGAAGGAAGACTAACCGTTTATCACTCGGACAGTGGGCGGGAGAGTCAACCCTCTTGCATTAATATCTTTGAATTGCCAAGGGTTGGTGAAGGGTAATTGTCTCCGGAGGGCAGCCCCAGTAAGCGTTATATTGCCAGTGATGAGCAGTATTTTCGGGCAGATTACCACTCTAGCATCCTTCAGTTTTTTTGTTGGCTCATTGTTCTGTCCTTTCCGCTTATTACTATTAGTTTCAGTTTTTCCGTTCATTCCTCCTGTTACCAATATTTTGGACTGTTTGTGGGGACTGTTATCATGGCTCTGTTGTTGATGTAAAGAAATTTATACCTAATATAAATTTGCGTTAATTTTTTCCTGGAAAAAAAAAGTATCCATGGCCCTATGCTCATGAGAAATGGGAAGAAAGAAAAATCAAGAGGAAGCCAACCACGTATGAAGATATATAAAGCCACAAACAAACTTTTTTAATTAATATATTTTTCACTTTTTTATAATAATAATAATAATAATAAGAGAATAATATTACTAAAATAAGAACTAATTCTCATGTACTGCATAGAGAAAACGGGTATTGGACATTCCCCAAAACATCATGACAAGAAAGAATATGTCACCTTTGTGGCACCAAGAGGGTTGAAAATGAAAAGCACTTTCTCCTAGAATGACCTCCATATACCCAAATTAGATCCTAATTTCCAAATATTTGTCACAATACCGACCTTCCTAACCTTCTAAGTCATCAAAACATTAGTTATCTTAGAAAACTTCTCTTAATGCTTTTCCAGCATCGAAATAACATTTTAAAGAAATTCAAGTAATCCCTTGCTTTTCTTAAGGTATGATAAACCAATTTTGGTCTCAGTGGATGTTAACCATCATCATCATAAGACCTCTTTGTTTGTGGGACAAGGGACCCCCTCCGTGCAACGATTTCACTGTTAAAATCTATAAAAGTATATAATGATAAAAACATATTTTTAATGGTATTTTAAATGACATTTTTTTTCAAATACACATATTTAATAACAGAAAATCAATTTTAGTATTTTAAATGACATATTTTTTTCAAATACACATATTTAATTTCATTAAATCTATTATATTTTAGATTTAAAAATAAAAAAAATAAAAATAAAAATTGTCCAAAGGCTCCCTTTGGAAAAGAAGGGAGGTTCGCAAGGTCATTATCCTTATTTTTTTGTCAAGTGAGGTGTTAGTGGATAATTTTTTTAATATAATATATATTGGAAAAAATTAATACATAATATATTTAACTATTTTCAAATTAAAATAAGATAAAAAAAATAAAAATAACATAATTATTATTAAAAAATAAATACTGAAAAGACCATGTAAGAATTTATACCATAAAAAAATAAAAACAAAAAGTACTGGACAAGACTATTATAATTAAAAAGAAAAAGAAAAAAAGAGAGCACTCTGGCATGACATAATCTATAAAAATATATCAGATGATTAATGTAGAGGATGAAAAGTTAACACTTTGGCATGCATAATCTATAAAATATATAAGATGATTAAAGTTATTTGTGTTGGGTATAATCTATAAAATATATAAGATGATTAAAGTTATTTGTGTTGAGTATTTTATTTCCAAAATCCAAACACATTAAATTTAATTTTTAAAACATTTGTAATAAAATTAAACTTTATAACTTACCTATTTTATATTGTTAAATTATTTTATTATAAAAAATATAACTTACCTATTTTATATTGTTAAATTATTTTATTATAAAAAATAATATGATGAATTAAGTTAATTAATTTAATTTTATAAATTTAATAAATTAATTTATAAATAATTAATTTAATTTTATAATTTTTTTTCTAAAAATATTATTCATTTAATTGTATAAATTTTATGAGAAATTGAGAAATTGTTGCATCTTCAAATTTAAGTGATTAAGTATATATAATTCTATTTAAATTTATATTACCAAATTTTAATAAAAAAGTCAAAACTTTTAAACATAGCTATTATAAAATATTTAAAATATTATATTATTTTTAAAAATATAATAAAATAATTTTAAATATTATATATATTTTAATATTTACATAAGAATAATTCATAAGTGAAAATAACTTTTTCAAATTTAATTAAACAAAATGGCATGACTTTTTTTTTTAAATGATAAGTTGAATAATAAACATTTTACTGCAACATTTCTCAAAAAATGACGTTTTTTTATACCGATTTTTAAGGAATTTATAAAATACCATCTAAACTCTAAGGAATATTCCCTAGAGTTCTCATATTATTGACAACTGTATTTTCCCCTCAAGATCTGTTCATCAATGTCATTAAGAAGTTCCATATTTTATAATTTAATTTTGTTTAACATTTCTCAAAACATGACGTTTTTTTTATTATACCAATTTTAAGGAATTTATAAAATACTCCCTAAATTCTAAGGAATATTCCCTAGAGTTCTCATATTATTCACAGCTATATTTTTCCATCAATATCTGTTCATAAATGTGATTAAGAAGTTCCATATTTTATAATTTATTTTGGTTTAATTAATATTTAAGAAGAACAAAAAAAAAAATATAACAGTTTAAAAAAAATAGTAAATTAATATATATAAATTTGTATAACAAAGCACTAGGATTTTAAAGATAAGGTCTCAATAGTGTTAAATATAAAAAAAATTCCATAACTAGTTATTAGATAAAATGCTCTTTAACAACTAATTTCGTATTTCTATTTATATAATATGCTATATTTAAGATCACAACCAAACCATAGACCCCTCTCTTCAACTATTTATCTAAAAAAGTTTACATATTCTTCCTTTGATGATCTCTTCGACATACTACTCTCTTAATCAACTTACACACCATCTATCTAAATTGCATACCCATTTGTCCTTGCCGTCTCATCATGTGTTGGGGTTGACGTGCTTTGCACGAGTCCCATCCTCATCGTGGCCTTTATTCCAACTGGCTGGTGCCTAGGATTGAAAACTGCCCAGGAATCCATCTGTCTGGTCCCTTTTTTCAATTTTCCACCCAATCTCGTCAATCCTCCAGGTGGTTTTCCTCTGCCCCATCCTGCTCTCAACGTCTAGTACTCCATCCGGGGGATTATTATTATTATTTCACAATTTTTTTTTGGAATCGTCTTTGATTTTAATAGAAATTGAGAATTATATTTTGTATGGGAAATTGGTGTTGTTACTAGTAATAATGAGGCATAGACATTAGCATTATATCAAAGACTAGTATTATTTAAGGACATAGGATAAAACAAATCACAGTCATGGGAAATTGTACTATTATAATATTCCATATGCACTACCATCATGGGAAATTGTACTATTATAATTTTCCATATGCACTACCATCAGGCTAGGCAATACATTCATTTGGATAAGTTCATACATAGGTCCTAAGCATTAGAGGAGAATTTTGTTTAACATACTTAAAAGCCAGTTGGAACGTTAAGAATAGATGGGGTGATTGGTCTTGTCCCACCTCCCATGATTTATATTCAGTAACCAAGGTTTCGATGCACTTGCACTGCGAAGATGAGTGGCGTAGCATGAGTATGGAGAATCAAAGTGCACTAAATCCCTTTTGAGTTAGCATACAACCTCATTCAATTCCACCTACAATGAGATATGCTATAACAACAAGGATGGATGGAGGTATGAATGTGGTTTAATTCCTTTTCAATTTGGGAAATTTCTTATGGTTTATTGCATGGTGCTCATAGCAGATAGATTGGTGGCAAGATCTATTAGGAATCTGTCCCGTGAGTTCTGTTTGTTGTTTGATGGTAATTTAGAGGCTGTAATTCTCCCCCCAACTTGTCTTATAGTGACGGTGTTTGCGAAATCTAGAGAAAACAATTTGTGTCTACATTGTTGGGAGTGGTTTATTCCATGGTATGAACATTTCAAGTTCATAGTAGTTGCCACTACCATTTTGAGCATTGTGTGCTTTGCGAGAATGTGAACTTGAGGAGGGGTGAGACAAGATGTGAGCATCGAGTAGCTAAGGTTTAGGGTGTTTTTTCTCTCTCCATCAAAAAGTGGGAAGAATGGAAGGAAGATTGGGAATAGAAGGAAACTATGGAAACACAAGCCCATACCAACATGTCATCAACACATCTCTTTAGTGGGAAAGCACATAAAAAAAGGAAAATTGGTTTACAACCTTTATGGATAGCCACAACAAAAGGAATGAAGCATTGAAACAAAAATTGGTTCAATATATGATTTGGCCTATAAAACTACTGAAGGCATGCCTCTTTTTAAGGGGACATCATAATCCTTGTCCCCCCGACAAGTTATTTATCAGTCCATTTCAATATGAAACATCAAGGGTGAAAGAGGAGGAAACCATACATCAATGCTCAAGTTTAGATGGTGATATTCAAATGTGTTTAGTTGATTAAATCACTAATTCACAAGTTGCAATTTTATGTAATAATTAGTCTCAATAATATTTTGCAAAGTAGTAATACTATCAAAGCAATTTAAAATTAGTATTATTATAAAAGCAATTTATTAGTATACAAGTCGGTCCTATAAGTATAAGACTAGGACATGAGGGGTAACATAGCTATCAAGGAGCTATTTTTGAATTTTGAATCAAAACTATTACACTTTATCATTTTGCATTGCATTAATTGGTTAAACCACAAGTAAATTTTACCTTATCCTTTTTTTAAATATTAATAATAGTTTTAGTTTTAGGTCAAAATAATTAAAGTTATGTAAGGATTCATAAAAACATGAAGGATATTTGAACCTTAAATGTATATTTGCAAACACAATGTTTACACCAACAAACCACACATAATTACATTTTTGGATAAATGAACATATCAAATACTATTGTATTTCTATCTTAACTTTGAATCTAAAAGAAATTGAAGCATGGCTTCTCGTGCTTGAAATATCAAGGTTAGAGATGGATGGGTATACCTATATATATATATATATATATATATAGAGAGAGAGAGAGAGAGAATGTTTAGCTCAGGTGGTTGGGAAGAGAGAGAGAGAGAATGTTTAGCTCAGGTGGTTGGGAGGGATGATTGTTATCCTCCCCACCTAGGTTCAATTCTCACAAGTGATATGTTGAGCTCTTAATGTGTATATTGTTGGAATGACTTCAAGTCTTGTTGTTGTCTGACCTTGTGAACCTAGTGCGTGCGTGCACACACACACATATATCTCACCTTCCAATCGATAGTTGAGGATGAGATTGTTGATACCTTACCAACTCCAAACAATAATTGTCTCATGAAGAGCCAATCAACAATTGACTCACGAAGGACAATCATAGACATGTGAGCACAAAAAAGATCAACAAATCCAACCCACTTTTAAGTTACATTTAATCACTTTGTACACCAAATCACATGCAACAACGTGCTTGGTCTTTAACAACCTCACTTTGGAAGAACTTCATTAAATCTTGATATAATATTGCTAACAAAAAAAATAAGTACCTTCAATTTCCAAAACTTCTTAAACAACCAATAAGACTACAACATTATAGAAATTTAAAAACATTTTTTCATAATTACTACTCCAAATCCAATATACCTATGCACATACTATTATCTTTTCCATTTCCATTACTCATATGAATGGAACTCCTAGAAAATTGAGCCATATATCTTCCACTCCACCATTTTCCCTTGATTCAGTGAAATAAATATATAGTTTTTTCAACTCACGAATCCCATTTTCCACCTATAATACATCAACTTAAAAAACTCCTACCTCTTACTCTTACACCTCCCTTACCTTACCTTTAGAGACATAATTGTGTTTCTACGCAGCAAATACCAAGCACATTTTGATACAATAGCCCTACCACGAGAACTAAGATCCTTAAAGCCCACCTCCACAAAACTTAGGTTGGCATAAAAAAACTTTAGTTTACCAATAAAATCTTTATCTCGAAAGATGAGCCAAACCAAATAAATTTAAAAAAGTTGAGTGCAATGTATTAATCACCTTTTAGGGGTCACTTTCACTTTTGACCCCGAAAAATTTCTTCCACATAGCAACAACATTACGCTATGTCTTACCTAACCACCTATAATATGATAACCTAGCATCTATAGTCTCATGGACTATACCTACAATGTCATGCTCAAAGCTTTTCCCTCTCAACAATATTCTACACTACCAACCTATCTTTTTCAATAATATTCCACCATCAATGCCTTGCACTTTGGAAGATTAAAAGGACTTTAGGTTTTTGAAGAGGTCCCCTCATATACAAGTTGAACAAACATCTCCTTTCACTTAAAAAAAATAAAATTGAACCAAGGTTTGTAAGGCATGCAAGTGTTACTTTCATTGAACAAACATCTCCTTTCACTTTTCTTTTTTTAATTGAACCAAGGTTTGTAAGGCATGCAAGTGTTATTTTCATTGAGTCTTCTTTTTTTCGAGTTTGAGTAAAGTAAAAATAAATAAATTATAAAGATATTTTTTAAAAACTGACATAGAGATAGGTGTAAGAAATATACACAAATATATTAAGTTAATATTTATCTTCGAAATCTTTAATTAGGAGAATCGACACTTAATATATATTTATTAGTCTTAGTTAAACTGGCTAAGCTAGGTCACATGAGGTAATTTACAATGGAGTATTTCAAACCATTAAATAGGCTTCATCATATGTAATACGATGGGATACCCAATACAATGGGCCTCTAAATCATGAATAATAAACCTATTATTCATTGCATCAAGGTTATCTTAACTAATCTATGACTGAGTCAAGATTAACCTAACAACTTTGCCTCTTTATCCATCTCATGAATGGAAGAAGGCCCCCTTTACATTGAATTGTTGATCTTCTATATTGTATTTAAAAACCTATGAACAAAAGTGGTCCTATGAAAAAATGGTGTTTTAATCCATTAAAACTCCATTTTGAAAAACTCTCAAAATTTTATTTCAAATGAAAATAAAGATCAAACCATTGGACAATAAGATATTCTTATTGGAAGACGTATCGTTATTCTCCATATGCAAAATGGATAGTTCCAAAAGGTAAAGTTTTATGATCTTCTCTCTCAATACTACTTGCAACCTCTATTATGACCCCATTTTAGAAAACTCATGAGATTTTCTTTTAATTAAAAAAAAATGTATCACAATCTAATATCTATATCTCAAGATAAAGTTATCAAATGATCTAGAAACTCATTTTTCATACCAAGATGGTTTCTCTCCTCATGCACACATCACAATGCAAGGTAGTGTCACCTTCTCTACTACCATGTTAGGAATGGTGGGATGCAATAATAATGTGTGTTTATATTAACACTCAATACAATGAAATAATCAATTATTAATTTAAAAAAAACAAGGGAAAGTTGCAAAGCAACTTAGTCCCCACTTTTTTCACAAAGTAAATATGGCATCAAGTAAGTAGTTGTGTATTAGTTGTGTATTTTAGTGAAATATAATATAAAAATGTACAAATTAAACATGTTTAAATTCTTGATTTAAAGTTTTATTTGGGTAAGCATGTTTTTTCTTCTCTGAATTTTAAATTTATTTTTCTAAGCATTAATTATAAACTCTAGTGTTTCTATGAAATTTAGATGGAGATCTAAAAACTTTAATTTTTTGTTAACAACCAAAGTTACTTGATTTTGGGGCTTTTAGCAATTGTCTTATGTTTCTAGTGTGAGGTTTATGTGGTATTTAAGTTTTAATGGGGTTATGCACTTTGCTTATTGGTTATGTTTGTACATGTTGTCGGGCAATGATAATGTTTATTGAATTTGATGAATGGATTGAAATATTTAACAAAATAGAATGTTGGTGGTCAACTCTATTTTTTTTTTTAGAAATTTTGCCTATAATAAATTATAATTTTCTTTTTTAATGATTTAGTTTAAGGTCATGGTGTTTCAAGTGCCAAATTGATGTACGAGACCCCTTGTTTGTGGTACATGGAACCCCCTCTATGTAATCATTTGACTACTTAATCAACAAAAGTGTACATAGCTTGCTCCCTCTAGATTTGAATGTGTTATCTTCAAAAGAAGAAATATGTATTCTTAACTATTAAACCCACTTATGTATTTATAAGGTCGAAAGGTTATAAAGAACACATTTACATTAAAAGTCACTTAATTGCTAATATAAACTATTTAACCAAAATAAAGAAACCTTAATTTCTTTTTTCAAAAAATACCATTAAAAATTATCAACACTAAAATATAATATTATATCATATCTTTTTATTAATAATTTCCATTACTATATTATTCTTTATTCTTTATCATATCCTGTGTTGATCTTGAATTATATCAATCCATTATAGATGATACCGATGTTATGTTATTGTGTCATTCAAAATTAAAGTAATGAAGTTAGACCATGTAGAAAAATTCACCTTCGCAAAAATAAAGGAAATAGATTTGTTTGTTAAATATTATGTTGTTAAAATTTGACTTCATAATGTATTAAGAAAATAGATTTGTTTGTTAGATATTATGCTGTTAAAATTTGACTCCATAATGTATCTTTCTCTTGGATCATTCTCCAAAATATTTTAGCTCAACGCTTTGTTGACCAAGAACATCATCCTAATATCAATCTCACCTGCTTAATTTGGAAAAGCTTCTCCTATACTATCAAAAATTGTTTTTGAAACCTCATCCATGTTAACAAATATCATTTATTAACTTCTTGAGAATGAGACAAAGAAAACAAATGATTTGTTAGGCTTTCAAGTTCCTAGAGAAATATTTAAGGAGAAATAAAACATAGGAACAAAAAACATTGAATAAAAAATCATTCGACAAAAGTTAAAAATCTATATTTTTAAGTATTTCTATTCAAAATTTGGATTTGGCTTTTACTTTCAACAAAGGTAAGATGAAATATTCCATTTCCTCATCTTCACACTCGTACAAGTTTCTAAATCAATGTCAAGTGAGATTTTCCCCTTCGATTGGGCTGGTTTGAGTTTCTTGGCATCAAGGGTCAAATTTTGACTCATGAGATCAGCCCCCACAATCATGGTGGGCTGGTTTGAGTTTCTTGGCATCAAGGGTCAAATTTTGACTCATGAGATCAGCCCCCACAATCATGGTGGGCTGGTTTGAGTTTCTTGGCATTAAGGGTCAAATTTTGACTCATGAGATCAGCCCCAACAATCATGGTGTTGTTTGTTTTGTGCTGGTTTGAGTTTCTTGGCATTAAGGATCAAATTTTGACTCATGAGATCAACCCCAACACTCATGGTGTTGTTTCTTTTGTAGAGGCATACATGGACGCATTTGTCTGCCAAATATATGTTATCTGATGAAATTTTCACATAACAAGCATTGTACTAAAAATCCAACTTTTTGTTGAGATTCATGGCATCCATCTAAAATATGAGCTCATACATGTGATATTGGAATTTTGCATGAGGTTGAACTTAGAGATTTGCATTGAACTCACTGTAAACTTGGGACCCATGTTAATGAATTATAATATAGAAAATGATGTCCTCAAGATAACTTGACACTAAACAAAATTCTGTAATTAACTTTCTTTTTTTCTTTCATTTACCTTTTTAGTAAATGTTTTTTGTAAATTTGATGACAACTTGATGTTATTTCATAGGATAGTACTAAAATCAACGTTATTTCAAGAGTTGATGCTAAACTTGATGAGGATTGTATTGGATTTAACACCATATTTAGCATTGAGTTTAACATCAGGTTTAGCACCAGCTTTAGCGACAAATTTAGTGTTTGGTTTATTGAGTAACTAAATAAAATCAATGAAAACTTTTCAAAATGAAATTTAAGAAATATCAAGATTTAAAAATAAGCCACTTCTCTCAATCCTCACGAGTGTGAGGGTATTTATGTTATTTTAATTAAAATTTCTTATTTTCCCTCAAAAAACCCCTACTCTCTCATTATTTCTCATTTCCTCTCTTTCTCTCAAATCTTATCTTCCATTCTCCATTCTCCCTTAGGGTTTTCTCTTTTAGCTGGATTTCATCCTCATGGAGGCTCTGGTTTTAATTTCATGGAGGAACCTCCATGAGGAAGGTAATGGATTCTCCTTGCACTTCCTCTCCTTTCTTCCTCTTTTACTTTGTTTTTCCTTTATTGATTTGCTAATGTTTATTGATATTTTATTATTGTAGGTTTAGGTTTT
>SNQJ01S0101423.1:30740-52930 GCA_010110895.2 Picea sitchensis
GCGGAAATTTTGTGGACGTACGCACCCTACGTATACGCCGGATGCGGAAATTTTTCAAAAGTACGCACCCCACGCTCATGCAGGCTGCGGAAATTTTTCAAAAATTTTTGTGCGTGAAGGGCGTGTAGTATTCCCCCGCACCCTTGCAGAGGAGAGACCTGCGGAAGTCTTCAGTTTTCGCGCCTCACTACCGCGTCTCTGAATTCCGGTGGCTTTCACTCCCGTGGCGCTTTCCACTCTGTGAAAAGGCTTACCTAGAAAACGCGGATTTGTGATTGCAGATCTCCTTGACACCAGCGCCGAGAGCAATGACAGATCCACGCGCTGCACCAGGCACAGTCGTGCTCCTTCCTCCACAGCAGCGCGAATTTCCACAGCTGCGATCTGCTCTTCACAACGTGCGCGAATTTCACTCAAGCAGCGCGGGTTCCTGTCTCCATGCACAGGGGTCTTCGGCTCCTCCACCTCGAGCTCTGATACCATGAAAGAATATGCAAGCATGAAGGAATATACACGCAGAAATGGAAGGGATTTGATTATTCAACCGTATACAATACATGTGAATGTGTATATTTACAATGGTTTACAGGCATGCATAAAAGCATGCAAACTCAACTAAAGCGGAGTCTAAAAATAGAATAAAGCTGTAACTTGGTAAAAGCACAAAAACCATAAAAGCTGCTAAAGTTTAACTGACTGTTAACTGCTAGTGAGTAATTACTGTTTCTAACACTAATAAGATCAAGAAGGAAAAAATGACATGTGTTAAAGGCACAAAGTCAATTCAATTAATATGTACATCAATAATGTATATATAGTACACATTGCACAACTAATCTCTATCAATATGACCGTTAGGGTAAGATAACAAATTGATATTAGAGTTTTCAACAACCGAAATGATCCCAACACCCAATGCCTTTCGTCTTTGCCCCTCCGAAATGAAACTATTATTTGATTAGATTGAAGATGCATCTATAGGTCATCACCAAACTTACCACTGGCGGACAAGGTAGGAATTTCAGAACAGAACAATACATCGAATTTCAAAACAAAGCAGTACATTGAATTTCAAAACAAAACAATACATCAAATTTGAAGGTTTTGAGAACTCTATTATCGTTTTTACAATTTCAACGAGGAATAAGAATGTTGATGTTCAACAAAAAAATTTCACCGTATTTGATTAAACTGAAGATACATCTGTAAGGGTTGTTATCCCCATTTTGTGGGATAACTAAGGAGATGATGTCTCGAGGCCCTCAAGTTGCAGATATGGAGCACTGAAAGACCACATGTGATTCGGATTTATGATCGGAACGAAATGAAATCATAGATTTATAATATTAACATAAAGACATAGTGAACAATAACATAGATATAGTAAAAATTCACTTCTATTAAATAAGAAATATGCTGAAAATTGTAAAATGCAGACTCAAAACAAGTTTGTTAGAATGGTGGCAACTTATCTCTGAGAAGAGATGTGACGGCTACGCTCATTCGCAATAATATGAGTACAATGAGGCTCTAAATAAATTTTTACAATAAACAAGAATTTCGAAGCCCTATACATCCAAAAAACTAACCTTATGAGATGAAGCACCAAAAGTCATGTGGGTTCCGTTGGGGTAAGTTAGTACATAAACTTCCCAAGGTCGTAACTTTCGCATACGATCTCGATTTAGGGCACACGATAGCTCGTTGGAAAGGTATTGACGGGGAGCTTCATTTAGGGGGCTCAATCAAATTTGTTGCCTATTTTCGAGGTGTCTGATCACAAAAAATCGTCATTTAAGCCCTCAAAAATGGCCCCAAAATTCCAGGAATTGAAAACCGTTAAAAATAGTTAGTTGCCAAAAAACTTGTTTTGAGCCAGTTGTACAAGGTGGGTGGCCACCGATATCCTCCTGGATCAATCCTCCCCCCTTAGGAAACAATGGTCTCCATTTCTTTGAGTTCCCCCATCAGCTGAGGAAAATTATGTTGAATTTGGCCCCGGGTGAGCCAGTTGCCTTGATACAGGAGTTGTCCTTCTTTGACAACCCGATAAAGTTGGATCCTTTGTTGGTGAGTTCCCTTGACCTCTGTGTCCACAATATGATCAGTGGTTGTTTGTTTCATGCAGTCAGGGTTGATCTCTATTAGTGTCAATTGTTCCGCTATCTCCGAGGTGTCCAATATTGGTGGAAAGTAAGGATGAAGGAGGTACACATTGAATATTGGTGCAAGCCAAGGAATGGGGGAAGGTTGAGGTCAAAATAATTATCACCCACAGCCTTGGTGATGGTGTAGAGTCCATAATGGAGTGGACGAATCTTCTGATGAGGCCCTGAAAGGTGTTCTTTGTGCAAGTGCAACCAAACTTTGTCTCCCACATGAAACTGGTGTGGGACCCGATGTTGATCATGTCGTTGTTTGTACATTGCAATGGAGTTCTGTAAAATATCTTGAACGTGTTGGAGTAAGTGTTGGATCTGCTCAATGAACCAGGTGGCTTTGTCACCTCCATTTGGAGCATGCGACGAGTTTGCATGAGTGGCCGAAAGGGGTAGTGAAACATCCATGGAACCCAATGGTTGAAATCCTAACCCCACTTGGAAGGAGTTGTGGTCAGTTGAGCTATGTAAGGCTTTGTTGTAGTTGTGATGAACATAGGGAAAACTCTCATCCCAAGTGTGGGGGTGCTTGGAATTGTACATGTGTAGGATGTGCATGATCATCCGGTTGACGACCTCGTTTTGGCCATCAGTCTAGGGGTGGAAGGAAGTGGACTTGATAATCTTGGTGTCCAGCAGTAACTAGAGGCTCTACCAGAAAGTGTTGAGGAACCAATTGTCTCGATATGAGATAATGAGTTGTGGGATCCCAAAGTGTACCCACACTCATTCAAACAAGAGATTGGTAGTGGCCTCCAATGTGATGTTCTTCTTGCAGGTGGCCATAATTGCCATATTGGAAAAGTAATCATCAACCACAAAAACACAGTCATTTCCCCGCTTGGTGGAAGGAAGTCCCGACATGTAGCCCATTGAGATGGATTCTCAGGGCCTGTCAGGAGTAGGAATATGAATGTACATGCCTTGTTTCTTAATGGTAGGTTTGGAAATAGTGCAGGAAGTGCAAGACCAGATATACTTGTTGACATCCCGTCGATGTTCCAGACAATAGAAATGTCACTGCAACAATACCACTGCATTTTCCCCGCCGAAGTGTCCTTCCACTCAACTGTAGTGGGATTCCCAAATCAGCATCGCTAGTTCACATGATGGAATGCATAGATAACCCAGATTGAACAACAACTTGTCTTGAAGATGGAAATTGTTGATCGTTGTTTTTGCACCCAACATATGGTAGGCGTTTGCGAAGTTAGGATCTGTCTCATAGAGGTGGGGTCATCCAGAGGTCTCATGACCACAAGGATCGAGCATTGTGGTGAGTGTCATGACTAGAGGTCAGTTGAGGCAATCAACGAATCGATTGATACTTCTTGTTTTATACTTGATGTTGAGGTGGGACTACTACAAATATGTGGACCACTTCTGATGGCGTTCATTCTGCAATTTGTCTTCTGTCTACATGAATTGCAACGGCTTATGATTAGTGTGGATGATTTTCTCCTTTATGAGAATGTAATGCCTCCAGTAGCGGAAGGATTGCACAATGGAGTACATTTATTTGTCATAAGTAGGGTACTTAGGGATGACATCTGATAGTGTCTCACTATGATAGGCCATGAGCTGGTCGTGCTGAGTGATGACTGCACCCACAGCATAATCTGAAGCATTTGTCTTGATCTCAAAGGCTTGTTGCAGGTCAGGTAATGAAAGCACTAGGGAGGATCACAAGCGTTGTTTCAGATCATCAAATGTTTTATGTTGGGACATGCCCCACACAAATTTTTCCTTACTACCACCTCTGGTTATTTGGTTGAGGGCCCATGCAATATGGGAGAATCCCAACACGAACCTTCAGTATAAATTGGAAAGGCCTAAGAAGCTTTGAATCTCAGTGAGTGTGGTTGCAGTTGGTTAGTCATGAATGACTTGGATCTTGATTGGATCAACATGCACATGAAGTGGATCAAATATGTAGCCTAGGTATTAGACCTTGTCCATGTCGAAAGAGAATTTTTTTGAGTTTCCATATAGATTTTGCTACTTCAGAGTGTGCAAAACCTGTTGAATATGTTGTAAGTGTTTTTCCCAAGTCTTGTTGTAGATGAGGATGTCATCCAGATACACCACCACAAAATAATTAGTGAAAGGTCGCAAGATATTTTCTATCATCCTCATGAAAGTTGTTGGGGCATTTGTCAAACCAAAGCACATGACCAACCATTCAAAAAGAATTTCTTTTGACTTGAAGACAATTTTCCATACATCTGTCAGTTTTATTGGCACCTGAGGTACCTAGACTTCATATCAATATTACCGAAGTATTTGGCCCCCTTGATTTGATCAAGGAGATCGTCGATTCGGGGAATCGGGTACTGGTTCCTGACTATGATTTCATTTAGGGCCCGATAATCGATGTAGAGTTTCCAAGTCCCATATTTCTTCTACACCAGCACGATTGGGCTTCCACAAGGTGATGAGATGGGTCGGATGTGCCCCGTGTGGAGCAGTTCTTGGATCTGACACTTGATCTCCTCGTTTGTAGCAAAGAGCGGCGATAGATCAGCCCATTTGGTAGCGGTGCACTAGGGGTCAAATCGATGTTTTACGACATCCTTGAATATGGTGAAGATGACGTCAAGAACTGGCTAGTGGACTATTTGGCACACAATGAAGAAATTGAACAACCTCTGCATAGTATTTCTATGGATCTAAGGAAATTAGAAAATGAGCTTTTCGACGTAGAAATCTGGGATGAAATAAATGTGGCCCCAATGAGAAGCTACATTGAAGAATGGCTCCAAAGGAGAATGGACAAGCTCACCGACGAAGGGCAACAACCGGTTGGCACGATTCGAGTGGTCGTCAACAAGAGCAACAAAAATGCATCAACTTCATAGTAAGTCTATACTGATCACGTCTTGTTTTCTTTATCAATCCAGTTATTCTACCTCTTTAAATAGAAATATCTAACCAAAGACTCATAACTTTCAATTTCTTCTTTTGAGGTATTTATGTCTACCGTCATGCACTTCTTCTTTGTACAGTCTTATTTCTTGTACTTATTTCTTTTATGGTCCGCGAGAGCCCCAATCCCAGTCTATATGAAAAACGCATTTAAATTTTCAGAAATATGGAACAAATTCCAGAAATATGTAACATACATTATTAATTTTTAATAAATTTCAAAGAAAACTACTTCGGGAACTTTTTTGACAGTGCCTTGTGGGATGCTTTCGGAATGCTACATTTTTTTTCTTCAACTATGCTAGATGTCAAGAAATTGTGTTTATTATATTTGAATGTTTAATGTGTGTGATTCCTGGTCCTTTTTTCCAAGAATCTTTACTTCAAGTGATGGAGACATAAAGTTTCTAAGTCCCATATTTAAACTATACACGCCCCAGGAAAAAACTGTCTCGTTCACATATTAACCACATATTAATATAATATTATGAATGGTTGGCGTGTGACACACTGACACGAGTCATCCTTTGCATAGATACCACCTATACTTCAAGCTGCTTCCCATGTGTTTTTGTTGTTTCGGACTTCTATTTCTCCCTCGGTCTCGCCACGTGTCTCTGTTGTTTCAGACTTCTATTTCTCCCTCAGTCCCTCTGTAGCAGTGCATTTATTCTCGTTCATCTGCCATGCAACACTTGTTTAAATTGGAAGCCAAAATACCACACCACAACTTTTATTAATTTTTTAAATAAGAAATTTCTTAAATATATAAAATAATAAATCACATTATAATTGTATTTTTAAATTAACATATATGTTCCAATAATATTTATCAGGATATATTAATATTTCTAATATTTAATTATATAATTGTATTAGTTATATTTTTATTAATAATATTTTAAACATTTTCTTCATAATTATACATTATCAAATTTTTCCAGATTCCATTCATCTTAAAATTCTTCAACAAAGTTGTTTTTTTAACATTTGTTTCTAATGGCTATTTTCAATTAGCAACCCTGTCAAATTATGAATGAGTTTTACCTCTACTACAATTCTGTCTTTCAATAATAACTTTCCTCCATTTACCATGAAAGGTTGTCTTTTTGACATTCCCTTCTACGGGATATGTTCAATTAGCCCTCTCAAATTGTGAATCGGATTTACATCTATAACAATTTTTTTTGTTCCTCCATTTTATGGACTAACCAATAATTCCATTGGTTCTTTCTTTAAACCATCAAAGTCTATAATCTGTGGCAAAGTTTATGATCTTGTGAACATAGACATCATATAGCTTGATCATATAAGTATACACCTGGTTAAATGTATATATAATGTATATATCAAATGAGTGGCGATTCAAGTATGATAATCGAAATCGAATGAAAGAAGACTTGTGAAAAAGAATCATTTGACCTGTTAAGTTACAATACCGTACAAAAATGAATATAGGTGTTTGCCATCTTAAAGTCCAACTCTCAATTTGGGGTCAGATGGTTGTTAATCGAGGCTTCTTTTGATGGTAGCCATCCAGACTAATTCTATTTCTTGCAAAAATGTCTGAGTTGTATTATCATCACACTAATATCATCATTTGATTTTCTGGTTACTGCTACCTCTACAAGATTTTTGCAAGCAGCTATAGGGCCGCCTCCTAATGCTGTCAAATTAGGCTGCTTCTCCACGCAGAAAGGCCTGGAAATATCCACTGCTTCTTGATTACTAACTATATCCCACAACCCATCTGATGCCAAAATTAAAAACTCGCAATCAGATGTTATTTCAATCTTCTTGGTCTCTGGTTCAGCCATTATCCATTCTTTCATGTGTGAGTCGCCTATTGCCCTAGTTACATCTAGAGACCCCTGAACTCGCCAAACCCCGTGGCGGAGGTCCACAATTCCACCCAAATTCTCTATCCGTTGTCGCTCGTCCTCCCTTCCAGCTCGATGATCACATGTAAGGGCTTCAGAAGCACCGTTTCTGCTAATAACTGCTCGACAATCCCCGGCATTGGAAACCACTAAGTTACCATCTATAATTAGAGCAGTTACACAAGCAGTACCGCCACCAACTTCCTACTTCAAAAACTCTGCATATGTTGTTAAGTACCCAGCTCTAACAGACTGTTCAAGTATGTTCTCTGTTTCATCACCCATGTCGAGCATAGCATCGACAATATTCTTACCAATATTTTCGGCAGCGAAATCTGAAGCTTTCCGACTGCTATGACCATCAAAGACACCAAAGACGGCCTGTTTGGAATCACCGTGAACATTGACAATGGCCTTGTGGGCGTCCTCCATGAATTCTCGCCGACCCTTTTTGCTTGAAACCGCATAATGAAAACCCTCCACATTGACCTCCATCACCTGCTCCACTGCTGAGAACAGCGCATTTAGGCCCGGCAACTGGAGCGGAATATCCAGTCTCTGCAGGTGTTTCCTCTTTAGTGGAGGCGAAGGGCGCTTTCAGGCCATTGGAGGTGTTTGTGGTTTCGTGCACCTTCGGATGGCTGCCATTGCTATTGCCTTCTCGATTTTTTTTTTCCTCTGACATCGAGATTCAGCCGTATACCAAGCATCTCCCCTGCGCGGCTTCTCTCTCGTTCTAGGCATGGTGGGGGTCCCGTAGATTACCAGGGTTCTTTCCGAATGGGTCGTTCTACTCTAGAACTCTACCGGGGCCACAGAGTGTTGTTGCTATTCCAGTGGAGTGGATGAAATGTTGTTGTTCCAGTGGAGTGGAAGCTGCAAAGGGCGAATGTCGCTTTGCTTTGTCGATTTGGGTGATAAGGAGGAGGGATAACATGACCGCCATGGCCAGTAAAACCTGCTGGTGAGTGCGCTGATGGCCGGTACCATTTCCTTGCGTGAAGGGGCTCATCATATGAGTGAGGCTGCGATGATCCATGGCGAGTTAAAGTCTGAGGGGATAGTGGTCGGTAGATGCATTAATATCGCGTCCCGGCCTGATCCCGCGTGGCTCCATCGTGCAATGTGTCACCCTATCCAGGGGTTGAAGTTCTTTAGTGGCTAAGGTTTCGCACCGAGTGGAGATTTCTGAATCTACTGAGATGTGGGCTTCCGAGCAAAAGTGTTCGACTCCCATTTCAACTGCTTCGTTTGCTAGGCAATCCACAACCTTGTTTGCATCTTGGTTCATGTGGGAGGGAACGATGCTAAGATGGGGTTGGAGGAGGCAGCTGAAGTCTTCGAGCAAACCAGAGAGTCTCCATCTTGGTGAGATTTTTGCAGGGTTGCGTCCATGGAGAATCTTGGTGGTTAGCTTGATGATGACTTGTGAGTCCCCCTCTAAGATAATCCTGTGGTAGACTTTCACCATGGTTGTTTGGAGACCCCACAGTAGTCCTGTTAGCTCGGCTACATTGTTGGTTGTGTCCCCTAGGAAGCCTGCATCCAGACCAAGGATTTTTCCACTGGAATTTTTGAGCACTGCGCCATATCCTGTTGTTCCCGGGTTTCCTTTGGAGGCTCCATCAAAATTTACTTTGATGAAATGTGCTGGAGGGGGAGTCCAGCTGGTTGGACTAGTTTGTTGACACTTGTGATTCCTTGGTCCTGGTTGATTGATTAGAATGGGATGCCATTTTTGAAGAATGCATTGTTCCTCTGGGTTGCAGTGAAAATCTTCCTCTGTCCAAGACTTACTCCTGATTGTTTCCTTGATTAGTGAGCTGATTTTCTCCCATGTGGCCTCTGACAGGGATGGTTGGGAGTGGAATATTCTCTTATTCTGTTCCTTCCAAATTTGCCATAGAATAAATACCGGCAAAAGTTGCCAGATGAGATTTAGTAGAGGCTTTTTGTAGGTACTGCGGTCCCAATTCTCAATTGTGTCATTGATGCTGCTTCGATTTTGGTTGGATTTGCGCATTATTTGTGCTCCTTAGTCCCAGATCTGTTGGCTGTAGTGACATCCATTAAAGAGGTGTATTTTGGTTTCCTCCTGTTGATAGAAAAGAACACAAAGGGATGGTCCAATGAAGCCTCTTTTCCTTAGATTGTCCTACGTTAAGGCTCTATTGTGCACCACTAGCCACAAGAAGGTGGAAACCTTAGGCCAAAGAACGGGGTTCCAAACTTTTCTCCAAATGTACTCCATGTTTTGACCTTGGCGATTTCCCTGCAGAAAGTAAGCTTCTTTAATTGTGAAGGTGCCATCTGTGGAGTATCCCCACCTCAGGATGTCCGGTCCTTCTCGTTTGGGTATTTTCCGGCGGTTAGCTTGAAGTTTCCAGCTCTGCAAATTGAAATTTTCTGGGATTCCGAGCTCTTGATTCTAGATCTTCCATTGGCGCCATAGGTGTTGTTGTGCTTGGGGTTTCCAGAGGTCCTTAAACCTTAGGGAGGTGTTATGATGGAGAGCTCTTTTGAGATTGGATAGCTCCTCCATTTCGTCCAAGGGTTTGAGTTGCTGCCATGAGTCTTGCCAGAACATGGCACTTTCTCCATCTCTTATCTCCCAGAAGGCATGATTCTGTACCAGTGTGCGATTTTGCCAAGCTGTATTCCAGATATTGGAACCATGTATTCGGTTGTTATGCCGGATTAGCTGGTCCTCCGGTGTGAGGGGGGCATACTTTTGTTTCCACAGTTGTGCCCAGGCGTTTGTTGGAGTTTTTAGCCATCTCCACCAGATTTTGGCTCCCATTACTTGATTGAGTTTCCCTGGATCCTGGAGTCCCAGTCCTCCTTGGCTTTTTCGCATGCATAGTCTGTCCCAGTTGACAAGAGCCCATTTCTTGTTGGGTTGGTGACCATGCCAGAGGAATTTTCGCTGAAGGTTTCTGATGGCTCTGATAACTTGTTTGGGAGAAGCCAGAGCGGTGAAGAGATAGGTGGGTAGGGCTTGTAAAACAGACTTGAGGAGTACCAACCGAGAAGCAATATTGAGGGGTCTAAAGGTCCAGTTGCTTAGCCTGTTGGAAATGGAAAGGAGAAGGCTGTCCCATGAGATGGATTTGGTCGTCGCTCTTGTGAGGGGAACACCGAGATAGTTGGATGGAAGGGAGCTCCTGGGTATCCCCAGAAGTCTGGAAATATGAAGTTGGACAGAAGCCGGGGTATTAAAAAAGTAGAGCTTGGGTTTTTCCAAGTTGAGTGACATGCCTAAGGCTTCGGTGAAGTCAGAAAGGATGGAGTTAATCTTGTTAGCTTCCCTGACCGTGGGGGAGTTTAGGAGGAGGGTGTTATCAACAAATTGGCTATGAGAGGGTGCTGGCTGAATATTGTGTAGAGGCAGGCCTTTGAGGGAGCCTTCAATGACTGCTTCCTTGATGTATCTTCCAAAGCCTTCCGCCAAAAGTACAAACAGGAAGGGGGAGAGGCGGTCCCCCTGTCTGATGCCTTTGGATGGTGAGAAAGGTTGGGATGGTACACCATTTACCAGAATGGAGAAGAAGGCTAAGGAGGTGAGATTCATGACCCAGTTTACCCAACCCTGATCAAAACCAAAAGAATCTAAGACAACTCTAAGATATTGCCAGCTGGCTTGATCGAAAGCTTTTGAAAGATTGAGTTTGATTAGCATACCTGGAGTTCTTGAAGTCTTGAGGGAGTGGATGATATTGTGAGCTAAGATGACGGTATCCATGATTTGTCTCCCTTCTACATACCCTGCCTGTTCCTTGGAGATGACGAATGGCAGAATGGGTTTGAGTCGATTAGCTATTACCTTCGTTATAATTTTGTAGATGACATTGCACAGGGCTATGGGTCTGAACTGTTTGGGGTTTGTGACTCTTTCTTCTTTCGGAATGAGGGTGAGAAAGGTGGCATTGAGAGCTGGTAGGACCAGGCCTGAAGCTCTTGATTCCTCTACCACTTCCCACACTTCTTTTCTGACCAGGTCCCAGTAGTGGTGGAACAAATCTGTTGTGAATTCGTCTGGGCCTGGGGCCTTTCCTAGAGGCATGGTTTTTAATGCTTGATCCACTTCTTCTTGGGTTATGGGCCGAGTTAAAGATGCATTTTGCTCGGTAGTTACCAGTGAAGGTATGTGTTCGGTAACTCTGCGTATGGCTTCCGTTCTGTCCTTCGTTGGTTCCGTTAGAAGGTCTTGGTAGTACTTGAGAAGCTCAGCCTCGATTTTGGAGTGTTCCCTGACTGTGTTGCCCTGACTGTCCTCCAAGTGAGTGATCCTGTTGACGTGTCGTCTATGAATCATAGCTCTATGAAAGAATTTTGTATTCTTTTCCCCTTCCTTGAGCCATTTCACTCTGGATTTTTGCTTCCATAGGATTTCCTCTTGCTTCCTTCTCTCTTATAGTTGTTCCTGGAGATGCTCCTCCTCCCTCATTAATTCTGTGGTTTTGGATCTGGAAATGAATGTTTTTTGAATCTCCACCAGCCTTCTTTCTATGCTCCGTATGCTTTGAAGTATATTTCCAAAGCTATTTTTGTTCCATTGTTTCAGCATCTGCTTGAAGTTTTTAAGGCGCTACTGGAATTTATACATGTTGGAGCCATGGTCTATTTCCTCTTGCGCCCACCAGGATTTGGCTAGCTGCTGAAAATCCAGATGCGATAGCCAAAATTTCTTAAAGCGAAAAGGTTTATATTTGGGTAGCTTTCCCGTGTCTAGCTGTAGTGTCAGAGGCCAGTGGTCTGAACCTGCTTTTGGTAGAATGAGGCTTTCCAGATAGGAGCCTGATTCCATTATTTCTTCTGTGACTAAAAAGCGATCCAGTCGGCATGCAATGTGTTGATTGCCTGATCTGCAATTAGACCAGGTGAAGGTACCATTGCTATTTTATATATCTACTAATTTTAGATGATCGATGAGAGCTTTAAACTTACCACTGTCTTGCTCTAATTTTTTGGTGCCTCCTGTTTTCTCCTCCAGCGTCAAGATCATGTTGAAGTCGCCTCCTAAGATCTAGTTTTGAGTTGTTTCCAGGGTCTTGATTAGTTCAAGCCGCTCCATGAATTTGTCTTTGTCCTGGTGATTGTGAGGCCCATAGACATTAGTGATGGCACCTGCCTGATTCGTGCCGATGACCTCGAAGTGAGCCGTTATTGTGCCTATCGTTGAAAAGGGTTTGTTGATAGTGATGTTGGACGGGTTCCATAAGATAGAAAGTCCCCCTGAGGCGCCTGTGGAATATGTTGCTATGGAATTTCATTCTCACCATATGCATTGAAAGATGATTTCAACCTCTACTCCTCGGCATTTGGTTTCCTGTAACAGTAGAATATCCGGCTTTTCTGCTGTGATGCAGTCTCGGAGGATCCTTTGCTTGGATCTACCATTGAGTCCTCTAATGTTCCAGGTTATGATCTTCATTATTAAGAGGGTGTTGTTGTGTGGAGGTATCCCTCCGAAAGCTTGTGAATCTGACCTGAATTTACCATGAGGTTTCCCGCTTCCTTGATCAGTTGGTGCGTGGTTTTCCGTCCTCTTCATTTTTTTTCTCGAATGACTCTCTTCGAGCCCGAGCTCGAGTCCGTTGCTATACCCAGGCGTGTTGTGGATCCTGCTGAGGAATTGATGAATATCTTATGTACCTTGCGGAATTGTTCTTCAGGGAGGGTCTGCAGGTCCTTTTGATTTAGGGCTTCCTCTAGATTTTCTAGATCTATTCCTACTAGATCTCTGTCATCTAGCATCATTGGGGTGTCCCCATCCCCGTCTCCTCTTTATTCTGTGTAGGTTTCACAGGCTGGGGGAGAGGGGTTAGGATTTGGGCTGTTTTTTTGCGGCTGTTGAGAATCCTTGTGTGGGTCCTGAATTTCCTCATCTTCTGGCAGCTGATCCAAAATCTCATAAGATTTTTTGGTTGCGATTTTTTGTCTGGAGTCCGGGATCTGCTTCCTTGGTAGGTTTCTCTTTTTTGATGTGACCGTGGTGAAGCCATCCTTCTGTGTGGTGTCATTTTCTCTGGTGACTTATTTAATAACAGGGAAATCTCGATATAGGTGGCCATGCTCATGGCATCTCCTGCATCTAAAGGGAATGTGCTCGTAGTCCAAAGTTTGTTCCCAGTCCTCATCCTGGTATTCAAGGATCACCACTCCAGGGAGTGCCTTGGAGATGTTCATGTATACACAGATCCTGGCATATGAGGTATATTTTCGCTGTCTTGTGGCTTCCGAAGCTTTGACATATTGCCCTAGGGTGTTCCCTATGCCCATTAGAATCTCTTCCAGCCAAAAATCTTGTGGAAAGGAGTATAATCAGATCCATACAAGGGCCATGGTGAAATCTTCTTTGTCTGGGCTAAATATTTTAGTCCAGAAGTGTAGGAACAACCCTACCGAGTTGTAGAAGTATGGCCCATTTTCAAATATCCTGTCCTTGTCCTCTAGATTGTATAAAATGATTGTAAAGAAGCCTTTGGAGCTGAGTTGGACCTCATAGTCCCCTTTGGGATTCCACCAGTTCTTGATCCATTTGTTGAGGTCCCTCTCTGTTGGCCAGAGTCCCAGAAATTTGCCCATAAGGGCATGCTCTCTCATGAATTGTGTGTGCTCTCCTACCCTAGTTGAGCTGATGAGGTATCGCGGCGGTTTCTCCATTTGTGGAATGCATTTGCCCGGCTCCCATCCCCGGGGTGGCTTTGGTTGAGAGGTTCTGGCTTCTGTCTCCATTTCCTTTCTGAGGCCTTGTTCCCTAGCCAAGAGCTGCTCGCGTACCTGCAGTGGCGACTCGAAAGTGGGTCGCTTCGCTCTGGTACCTGATCGGTCGTTGGTCGCGACATTATGGTATGAGGGGGGTTTACCCCCCTCTTCTACGCCCATTCCTGTGTATCAGTGGGGGCCGAATGGTCATGATCGTTGCTGAAGAGTCTCCGCGCAGGGTTTCTGTGTCCGATCGGTGACAGTCTACACCACGAAGGGATTAGGGTTTCCTCATAGTGCCTACCGTCGACCCCGATTTCTCATTTAACATCTTGCATATTAATTAAGTTAAGAAATCTTAATTAAATCATTAAATTATCACTTGAGAATAAATCACTATTATTTTAAATGAATAATACAAATAAAGATGTCAAGAATACTTAGTAATTGGTAAAGTAATTCATAAACAAAAATAATAACAATCATAAATTTATTAGGTAAAGAGTTGGATCTAATAGTAAGAAATAAGAAATTTTCCATCATAAATCAATGTTTAATTTTTATAAAGTTTCATTTATCACTTTAAGTTATTCATAAAAGAACTTAGATATAGTAGGTAAACATGTAAAGTACACATAGCATTAGTTATATATATATATATATCAAAGTCCACCTACTTGTTCTATTAAAAGCTTACCAAAATTCAATCCAAATAAGTGAGGTTAAATGGTAAATACCAAAATTCAATCCAAAAAAGTTAGGTTAAACGGTAAATACCTTATAGGATGTTATTCTTTACCAAAATTCAATCCAAAGAAATTAGGTTAAATGATAAATACTTTAGGATGCTATTTTTTAGACACCAAAATTCAATCCAAAAAAGTTAGATTAAATGGTAAATACCTTAGGATGTTATTCTTTAGACACATTCAAACACATGCAGAACATTTTATGTAAAATGGGGTTCATAGCTCCCAATGCCCCACTCCCACCTCTGCATAAAAAAAAATCACAAATTTGTCCTTGCATTTGTAGACATAGATCAACATGATGAAAATAGACTTCAACCACTTTTGTGAAATCTTGAAATTCTAAGTAAACACGTTGTACTATCATTTGTAGGCACACCTAAACATGATGGAAATAGACTTCAACCACATTTGCCAAATCTTGAAACTCTAAGTAAACACCTTGTACCATGAGTAAAGTGATGCCAAACTACCTTCCAACACAATCACATTGATATCAACCGCATTGTATCAATAAGACTCAACACAAGCACATTAACATATTAGCACTACACAAGCAAAGAATATAGAAAAAAAAATACATGTTCAATATGACGAGTTCTATTTTTCTTTCAACAATGATAAATTCCCACATATCTCATTTGTCATCTTGGAAGGAAAGAGATTAGTATTAGTGTATTGAAGTAAAGATGTGACTCCCATGAAAATTGCTTGGCCCACAAAATAAAAGAAAGAATTGATACCCTATGTACATATGATTATAGCTAGTGCTTAAGGAAATGCATTATTTTCTTTTCTTGAAGTGTTTGATTCATACAAGTGCTTATTTATGAGCCCTAATTTTGTCGTGACTTTTAATATTGTTATGACTTTAATTGGTTAACTTTTACATTATAATATGTTTTATCTTAATTTTGTTGTTTGTTGTGACTTTAATTGGTTAACTTTTTGGTCTATGATAAATTTTAGCATTCTATTTGTGCAAAGATCCTTACAACCGCAATCCCAATTCATCATGATGGTAGCTAAATCCAATAAAAATCAACACATAGCGTGGAACTCTCGCATAGATACCCACTCAAGTAATCAACTTAATCATGTCCAAAAAGAAAAGCTCACTAAATTTATTTAAACGACCTAATTTTATGGAAACAAAGCTATGGTCATCTTAGAGAAAAATGTTCAAACTAGACACAAGATTTATGAAGATATTGTTATACAAATTTTGTTTGAAAATTTGACGAGTCTAAAAATGTTGTAAGAGACTATAATTTTAAAAGGTAGTGTATGAAAAAATATAAAAAACTTGGATTTTAAATCAATTTTAGAAAGAAAACAATATATTTTTATATTAATGAAAATTAATTTTAAAAACAAAAAAAAGAATAATTTAATAATTTTAAATAAATTTTAGAAAAAAAAAAATGTATTTTTATATTAATGAAAATCAATTTTAAAAATGAAAAAGAAAGTTTATCAAGTATAGATGTATCTTAACTCTGGATTTATCAAGTACCCAGAGAGTTTCAATATCTTTCTTGAGGTGAAAATATTTTTTATAGTGCAAAACTTGAGGAAAGGTTAAAAGTTTGCACCTCTAAAGATTTGATCCCTCTAGGGACTTGATAGATCCCTTGTTAAGATAGATCTATGTTGATGGTACTATATAGGTGTTTTGATTATTGCTTCCATTGTTTTGATATTTGGAGAGCAAGTTTGAGGCAATTACGAGGCAACGAACTGAGGCAGATTTTCCAAGATGGAAGACAAGTAGCTAAGAGATAGACACTTTGGGAGGTTTTGGGGAAGTTTGGAAACACGGTTCTATTGGAGACATGTGTGAGGAAGAACTAAAGTCTATTTTAGCTTGGTGAAAGTCTGCGATAAAAAAGGGAAAAAAAGTCTGCGGTTGTGGGCACGTTTGAGGTGTATCGTAGGTGGTTGCAGAGACAATTGCAAAAAAGAGTTTTGGTGTGACAAATATGTTCTTGAGTGTCTTGGTGGGGTGAGGCATGTCGTTTGACTCTGTCAAAGTTGTAAACCAAGATGGTAGTGTTCATATTGTAATTGTTTCACAATAAAAAAGACTTAGTCGAGTGTTAGGAATAGTTTGTGTCGCCCGCACCATTTTTGTGTCATCTTCGTTTTTTCCGCAGTGGTTCTCTTGGATTCTCATGTTCATGCATGTATGCTTAAACAAGACTAAATGTTAAATTGTGTTAAAAATTGTCTAAGTAAGCAAGATTTGCACTAGCATATGAGTGTGACTCAACGAAACCAAGTAAGAATCGTTGTGGTGTCTCATGCCCTAAGGAGGTGAACGATAACAAGATTCGATCAAGCATCCTATGGGGTCGTGACATGCGGTGTAAGAACAAATTTGTCTCTTCACCACTACTGCAGCCAGAACAATGGTGGGGGAGGGGTGCACTTGTTGGTGAAACATTTTGGGCATAGGCTTGGTGAGGGGTCGATGGAATGACCCATCACAGAGGCAACCTGAGCATAGACTTGGTGGGTTGCGACAAGGCCAAGTTGTGGATGAAATGTTTGACTTGTGCACAAGCTTGGGGGAACTTCTTGAGAAGGCCAAGCGCAGATTTATGAGGGTGAACCGAGCACTTATGAAAGGAATATGAACACATGGTTGTCGCAAAACTTTTCACTGACCTAATCATAGAAGTAACTGTAGAATTTTGAAGAAGTCTTGAGACAAACTATTGGGTTACTTGGACAAACCCTTCGTAAGTAAAGTGAAGATACTTGGGGGACCATCCATGGACGATGGTAGTGACATCAAGAGGGAGCCCAAGATCGACAAAATAAAGTATCAGATCGTTGTCTTGGAGAATATTGTCAAGCAGATGATGGACCCATTGTGTCAGCATGGTGAGAAGTTCGATCAGATGGAGAATGAGATGGGAAAGCTAAAGCGTTGGTTTAATGAATCCATTTAGGAGTGCCATGCTACTGCATATGTGATGACCGACACCTTGAACAACAAGATTCAAAATAGAATCAAGATATACTTATGTTGGGATATCTACTTGGAGTAGTTGAACGAAAGTTCAAAAAAATCCAAGATGAATGTTGCAATGATGTTATTGACAGGAAATGTTAAGCTCTGGTGGAGGAACCGAGTGCTAAACTTAGCAGTTGGAAGAACCATTGAAAATATCAAAAACTGGGTAGAGATGAAGGTATCCTTGAAGGCAGAATTTGGATCACGAGGAATTAGTTGTTGGATCGCGAGCACGCTAGTAAGATCCAAGCCTAAATTAAGGAGTTCACAGGGCTCATGTTGGATATTAAAGACATGTCAATAGAAGATAGAATTTTCCACTTCATGAATGTTCTACAATTGTGTGCGTAGAGTGAGTTGCGACGGTAGAATGTGTAGACACTTGCAACAACAATCACCACAACGAACAAACTATTGAACTTTCGAGGTGAACCCAAGACAAATCCTAGGAACAATGAGGATGCCCAAGGTGAGAAATAGAAAAAAAGAAAAAGGAGAAGAGGAGGGAAAAAGGAAAGATAAATATGTCCAAGGTCAGTGAAGACAATGTTATGCAAATAGACACAATGAAAGAGAAGAAGTCGATTTCGTGTTGGATTTGTGTCAAGGAGCACTATGTGAAGAATTGTCCCTTGAAACAAAAGTTGAAATATTTGGAGAAGGAAAACAATCCATCTATTGGATTCTTGTAGGTCTTGAATGTTGTCATGGAGTGTAATGTTCCCAAGAAGATTTTCTAGGAACATAAAGGAATTTTTACTTGTTTTGTGAGTTGTTTGTGAGTGTTTTGCTGATTGTTTCCCCTAGGGTTGTGCTTGAGTTGTTTCCTAGAGTTTCATAGTGTATGCAGATAAATATGGACTATAATAGATGAAAAAAACAAGATACAAGAGAATAACAAAATGGAATATCCAAAAACTTCAGATCTGACCTTTATTTATTTAGTAATCCAACCTCGATATAAGAGATATACATATTTGGAAGAATATAGTATAAATATAGAAGTTATGGTTGAAAATTCCTCCTAGGTACAATAAAAAGAGTTGTGATTTCTCCAAAAACCCCAATGGTTGCATGCAAGTGTAAACAAGATCAATTTATTTCCCTTTTTCGATTAGACACCCCAAACTGGCTTATTTGCGCAATGCATGGCTGTAGGGACCCTAGGTATTTCATCCTCCTCTCTTCTGACCTCTAAACTTTGGAAAAAGACTGTAGACCTATAGATATGATGACGTAGAACACATATGATGATATCCTCTAGATAAAATGTAAGATATAACCCTCCAACTCATTGAAACTCCAAGAGAAGATATAATAAATATGCAGAGAAAATCCCTCAAGAACCAATGAGAAATGGTTCTTTGATGATGGAAATTCCTTCTAGATAACATTTGGATTCATATCTACCTTATGCTAGGAAAATCAAATACTTCTTCCTCCAATAGTGTGCTCTATGTGCAGAAAAAATCGAAAATTGTGCCCTTCTTCCACAAATCCCTCTAAGACTGATATGAAACTGAGTATAATGGTGAGGTTGGGATGCTTCACCACCTTGATGAAGCTTGGATCAGGAACATAGGAATATTTCACCTCCTTGTTGGTATCTAGGTATTTTTTACTCAAAACCCTCAAAACGTCTAAGCTGTAAAGCTCAAGATGCAAATGAGAAAAATGTCATGAATGAGGAGTGAGGCACCCTCTTCTCCTTTTTCTACTTCCATCCTCTAATTTTCACTTAAATTAATTAATTGAATTCTAAGGTTATTACATTATGTCCTCATCTCAACCAATTAGACTTTTAATTTAATTTTTACCAAAGTCACTTTAATAATATAACCTTTACTCCTTAGTGACCACGTTTTTCACCTATTAGCCCTTTTTTCCCATGATACTATAGTCTAGAGGGGAAACTAGACTACTAGGTCTCTCAAGATCCTTGTCAATAAGAGGGGAACATTATAGTCATCATTACTCGAAATTTCTTTCCCACAAGCAATCCTAAATATGTCTAATGTAGAACATGTTCAATTTTCCAAGTGGCATCCTCTATAGGAAATTTTTTCCATTTAATCAAGTATTAATTGATGTTCATGTTCCTTATATTTTTCTTCCTCACCTCCAAGGCCTCCTCTGGAATCAAACTCATAGGTCCTTCTTCATGTCCTGTGAGAAACTCTACCAGGTGAGAAAGTTTGTTGGGAAGTGAGTTCTCCTAGAAGGGATTCTCGTAGCAGCCGCAATACTCTGAGACTTCTGGTACAACCTGTTACTGAAGCCCAAGGTAAGGGAGGAGTACTGGACGATGGACTTGTATTAGTGAAGGTGTATCCTCCTAGGGTGGATCAAGTGTGTGGGGGATGAGGGTCTGTTTGTTGTGGGCATAAGTGGCTCCTGGGATAAAATATCCTTCCTATTGCTTTTTTCAATTTCCTTGTTTTCCTTACCAAGCCTAGAATTCCCTTTCCCAATGGAGTTTAGTCTCAGCTCAGGGGTGACCTACTACTGAGATGGATGAGCAGCGTGGTCTAAGGTTTGGAGGTTCGTGGAAGGTCTGCACGCAGTTAGTGGATTTACTCCAGATAAAAGATAAGTATCATAATTGTGTTTAATTATGTATTTTATGTATGTTGTTGTGATGCTTGTATTTCTTCATGTATTCCGTTGCATGTATGAATTACTGTTAGTTCCATTAATCTTGTATGTTAGCAATAGTTATGTGATTACATTGTGTTAAGTAATTTAACTTCATTTAAATGCATATATTTTATATAAGTTGTAAATTATGCATTGTATCATTACTTGGTTTTTGGAGGGTTGAGGATGTTACAATATGGTCTCAGAGATTGTAAGGCTAAGAAATTGTTGTGTTGGTAGCATTGTCTGGACTATTGGTGGCTGGGGATGTTACAATATGGTATCAGATCTTGTAAAGCTAAGAAATTGTTGTGTTGGTAGCATTGCCCGACCTGATGGTGGATGGGGATGTTACAATATGGTATCAGAGCCCTAGGTTTCAACATTGAGCCTGGATGGGTTGGATAAGTGGTCATTGGACCCAAGGTTTTGAATGGAAATTGTGTTTGGAGGAACCAATTTCAAACCTTAGAGCATTCCTAAGTGCCAAGGGGTTACTTGGCCATGATACGAAGCTCAGGAGGAGTAGCGGTAGAATAAAAATGCAACCGGCATGGTATTTGATCACAGAGAGTGAGAGGGTGCTCAACACTTAGGGTGTTGGAGCCGTAGGATCTATTTGGGAAAAAGGAGAGTCCTTTACGACTATCAAATACAGAGAAGGTGCAGGAAGGTTATCCTGGAAGCCTTTCGGAGTTGGCAATCGGGAGAAGCAGGGTGCGTTGAGGCACAAACCTCTGAAACCCGAAACTCTGAAGTCCCGAGGAGATCTACATCGTAGATATAAGGAAAAGAGCTTGATCGTTGGATCAAGAAGAAGAGAAGATTTTAATTTCAGGTGTTCGTCTTTTGGGATAAGTGGGATGTGTTGTTGCAAAAACTCCCAAGGTTCGAAGTTTCGAAGAGAACGAGTAGACGTGGTGGGGTCGGATGATGTCACCTGGATGTGACATGGACACATGGGATGTGTGACACGTTTCAGTGGGTTTAGAACCCGTGGAAGATTTAAGTGGAATTTGGAACGTGACAAGTGTCACCCATCCAAATGGGCCACGTATCAATCACTAGTATTTTTCCATGTGGCATCTTGTGTGAGCAGGGTTAGTGGGGCTCGAGGTTACAAAATGTAGCTAATCGCCAGAGGACCCACAATGGCGTTGATCATGAAACATCAAGATCAATGACCAGGAGGCATTGCGAGGACCCAAGTTGCACAAAAGCTAATTATCCAAGTCGGTCTCGCAATCCAAACCGCGGTTGCACCGAGGGGTTATGTGTCATCATCAAAAGAATTGTGAGATGAAAGGTGGGTTACTCCAAACCACCATTGCATGCCCCCGCAATTGGGAAAATGTAAGTGATGTGACGTAATGATGTCAACAAAGTGTCAGGGTAGTGTTTGGAGATTAATGGTTCGGGGTGTGCAGATGTGAAATCTTCCGAAGTCCCGAAGTCCCGGAACTCAGACGCCTGAGGTTCCATAGCGAGTGTCAGTTGTTGGATGCTGAGTAGACGTGGATGGTTGATCCACCCTACGTTGTGAGTTCATTATTTCAGAACTCGGGAAGTTGTTGTGTAGTGCTTTGAAACCTCCCGAAGCGTGAAGTTCTGAAGCGCTCGGAAGTTGGGGCCCATGTCATAGCCCAACATCACAATCAAAGGGGGCATAGCAAAAGGAGCTAACACCTAGGTGAGTCACGATTTAGAAAATTAGAAATCGAGAGTATCGGGTTTGACCACAGCTGAATACCCAAAACGCGAAGTCGCGAAGCACCCTTTTTGTTAAGCGAGTGGTCATGACCTACGATCACGTGCGTTGGGGACTAAGAGAAAAGGGACTAGGGCTTGAAGGATTGTTACAGAGATGAGCAGAGATCGAAAAATTCATGAAATCTAAACATTTTCTTGAATCAGATTAGATTATGAATGCTGTGGGATTTGTTAAGGAATGATGACCTGTCAAATTTGGTTGTCTGCACATTGTGTTGCAAAAGTTTAACGAGTGCCAGAATCGATTAGAGTCGCCAATGAGTGCAAAGAAATGGAGGAGACACAGAATGCTTCTAGTTCAGATAATGAAGCAAAAGGAATGGATGTTCATTTGGGAGTT
>SNQJ01S0101426.1:9586-23888 GCA_010110895.2 Picea sitchensis
AACCCTGCTTATCATTCAAAGACAAAGCACATTGATGTTCAATATCACTTTGTGAGAGACATGATTGAAGAAAACAAAGTATCACTGATGAAGGTGGACACTTTGAAAATTTTTACAGACTCATTAACAAAATCTGTGAGCACTGAGAATTTATCTTGGTGTAGAGGATCCATGGGCATTGCTGCCCTGGATTTTTGACTATGTAACCCTATAATCCCCTGCATGCAAAGAAAACAACAAGTGGGAGAATGTTGGGTATGTGTTATATTCTTTGCACAAGTAGTAGTGTAACCTACTACTCGTGACACTGCTACTCAGGAAATGTGACAGCTACCTTGGGAAACGTGTCATGTATTTAGGTGGTTTTTTCGGCACATGGTTTTTGTCAATGGTTTTCTATTTTTGGTTAAGGAATTAGGGTTTTGGACTAATCCAGGTCATTGGGTTAGGGTTTTGGATGCCACTAGCTCCTATATTTATATTGTATTGTAAACAATGTAACACAATGAATGAATATAATATATGTCGGTTTTCCCGGTTTGGGTTTCCAGGGGAAAAATCTCTGTGTAATGTTTATATTTGCCATTGTATCTTTTCTGTTCTTTTCTGAATATCTGTTTACAGTAGACATTGTACAAGGTTAGAATTTACATGAATCAATAGGGGTACTTTAGAGGAAGTGGAATATTAAGCACATTTGATAACCAAATATTTGGATTCCATAAGAGTTATCATGTACTTGGAACTCAAACTTTGAGCATTCAAATACATAGATAGTACCAAGAGTTAGGACAATGATGAAATGCTATGCATTTAGATAATGGGGAAATTTGTCTAGCCATTGTATTTACAATATACCAGGGTTCACAATATTTTTTAAGTATGGACCAAGTGATCATGATAGAAGATACTAACAAATATTTTTGAAGGAAAATCCATGAGAATAATTATAAATTAATACAATTCTTTCAAGAACAAGAACCCAAGAAAGAACTAATAGCAATAAAAAGTGGGTTAGATGTAAACCCTATGAGACAAGCCAATAGGAAGAGACAACATGAAACATATTATATGGACTTTGAGAACCCCCTATGTAACATCCAGTTTCACTGATCACATTTTTATACTGACTTATTCTTTAAGGACACTTGCGAGCAAGTGATCTGGTCATGGTACATTATGATTTCTATTTTGATTATGAGTTATGTGATTTTGAGTATTGAGATTTATATGTTATTTTTCTAGATGTATATATTGACAGGTATTGTGATGATTTTTCCTAAGTGTGCAGGAAACATGACATGTTGAGGATTTTGATGGCATCAACATACTTCATTGGACTCCGGATTGAGTCAGGGAGTGGTCTTGTAATTTGGTTTGAGTATTTGATTTATATGCATATATCATTGATGATGAATTCTATATGGATTTCATGTATATAGATTATCGACATCGGTTTTTTTTCAGTGGATGCAGGCTTGGTGACAATTGCTAATCTGAATCACATATGGAGCTAATGGGACATACACAGTGTTAGTGACGCCATTTTTCTTCCCATTTAGATTCGGTTTTAGTCGAGTTATGTCCCATGTGTCCAAACATGTGAATTTAGGTACGTAACAGTGAAGCGGGTCAAAGTCAGCAAGTGGTTGGTTGGCCCTTGGAAGTGGGAAGGGACGTTAGAGTCGAGACATGCGTAAATGGTACGGGTATGTTGTTCCCACAGAGTCGGGTCCTGTTAAAAGGTCATCTCTACATGCCCCAAGTCGAGTCAAGTAGTTAATGGAAGTCACATTGGCAAGTGAAGAAACCATTATCAACTCATTATAAGGGCCGAGGGAATGAAAAATCAAGGCATTCGTATCATGTATGCCCTGCAACCCTTATTGCCTATACCTTACATGTAGGGATGTGCCCTGGAAAATATGCAATTCAATTCGAAGCATCAAGTCACCATGAATTCACTTTTCTTTGACACGATTCCTCCTTCTACTTGATCTATTATAAATTTCATATGCTCGACACCCATTTTATTCTTGAAACCAGGTCCATGCACTATTTGCATTTTTTCTCGCAAGCTCAAGTTGATTGAATTTTTCGCCTTGTGCATTTGTTGGATCCATCGCGTGCAGGATAATTACTATTCATGCTATGGAGACCTCCCAAAACATACGAAAGTTCACTTGAAGTAGCATAATTTCCAGGCCCCAACCCCAAAAGAACTGGGATTCGTTCTCATTTACAATAGGCATCCCTGAAGACCTAAAGGGAGTTTTCCATTTACCTTCGGAAACGATGATATCACACTGCGTGGAACCTGGAATGGGGGGACCCGGGTAGGAATGAAGGACATTCAGATCATTTTCTCCCCAACAACAGATACCTCAGAGGAGGGGCAGGCCAAGGAAGAACAAAGAAACCGAGGAAACGTGAGTCCAAGATGAGCCATTCGGAGGATCATTCACTGAAAAATTACATATGCGCATTGTTCGATTGGAGCTTGTGGAAGTTGCAAGGTGAGAAAGTAGAAGAAAAAATAAGAGGATGGATGCTGCAGGTACAAATGGTCAAGATCCATATCAGTAGTTGAAGCAGGAAAAACTAGCTATCGCCAAACTTTACTAGGAAAACAAGGAGTTGAGACAACAACTAGCGACAAAGACCCTGGAAATGTCATCAATGCAAGGCTGCAAAGGGAACGTGGCATGGATAAAAAGATAGCTCAAAGAGGTACAGGACACCATTGTACAGCTGTGCGAAACAAAGAGGTTGTTATAATAAAGGCGTGTGAAGCATTCCAAAGAATGTGAAGTGGCCCGCGCAGCTCTCGTCATCGAACAAAAGAAACAAGATGAACTGAGTTCGTTCTTGTTTCCACAAATGAAAGACAAATATTGATAGTTTTGAAAGACAAGTCACCCTAAAACCTTTGTCACTTTGATAATGACCATGGAAGTTAGCAACCACTTTCTGCGCACATTTTCCCCAGCAAATGAGCATGCGGTAAAAATCAAAGTCGTTACGACAGACAATAGAACTCTGACAAACACTTGTCCGATCAGACATTGATCAAAGGAAAGAATTGACACATCACTCTCTCATGATGAGACCTGACCGATGACCGGATCCCCATGGCGGATTACAAACAATCATGATGTAGCCAATTGTATTTTTTGTCTATTTTTAGAAAAAAATTGTGAAGAGTCTGTTAACGCAGAACAATTAGTTTCCTAGTTATTAGAGATAACAGTTAGAAGAGCAGGGTAGCCCAAGAAACACCCTCACCTATATATTTGCTATTTTCAATGTAAGCTAGGTTGGTTGGAAAAAAATAGTATAAACAATAGCTATTGTATGTAACTTGAGTTCAAGTGAAACTTAATGCAAAAGTCATGTAACTTTGATGAAAATATTCTAATTGTAGCAGTTGGATGTATTGTTTTCCCTTCTTTGCATATGTGCTTCCTGTTTTATTTACTCATATTTTTTTCTGTCTAAATTGGACCAAAATTTCGAACTTGTGGATTCGCTGCGCAACGCCCCTTGTTCGCGCCATTTAGACAAAACATTTTTCCTCTTAAATTTAACTCTGAATTCATCCCCAGTGGTTCTCTGAGTTACTTCCTGTGTTTTCTCCTCGCCACACATTACGATTTTTCACTGAAGGTTGTTGCTCGCATAGCCTTATCCTTTCAAATTTCAGTGACCGAGTCATTTGTTTCTATTGTTTCTCGAATCAAATCCATAGCCCAAGTCTTAATTTCTTGCGTTAATATAACCATAACCAATTATTTCTAAGGTTTTAAATCTAGCCACTGCTTTGAATCCATATCCCGCGTTGAGACAACGTCTTTCGAGAGAGCCCTCTCCAGATCCGAAAGGCTAGTTTCGGGTCTCAAAGTTGGTTGAAAAAGTTAAATTCGTCGTCTGCTTATCAGCTGAACAGATTTATGGAGTGCTAACATTCAGGCACCGTTTTCGGGGATGAAATTGAATAGATTTTCCCTGGGAGAATGACTAACATTGTAGTTTGACTCCTGAGGGTAACAGAGGGACAAACACCTACACTGGCTGAAATATTTACCCTGGCGACTCCAACCAAAAATACCAGTAGCATCAAGTAGCACAGTTCAGGAACCCTAGCTCTGAAGACAATCTATACCAGAGAAAATCCTAACCTAAACCCTACAGAGCCTGTATACAACCCTGAGAAAATTCTGCGCAGGACTAGAGAGAAAGCATCGAACCCATTCTATTACCTAGATAGAATCATGTCCTTACCCAAAGACGGCATGCAAAGTGTTGACGACCTTGAGTTTGATGAATTTTTTGAGCAAACCCTGTTCAGGTCCAAGTCGGAAACCAACTTGGATGAAATATTTTGAGACTAGAAGAGATTCCAAGCCCTGATATCTAATAATATCCCTAAAATCCCAAGCCCTCCTAGATCCATGGCTACCAGATTCTACCCCCTCATTATTCCCACCCAATTGCATGATTTTCCTCAAAACTACAGCCAAGGGATTAAGCTCTACGACGTTGAAGGAAATGTTTCATCCCGGAAACATCTAGATTGGTTCAACGATTTTGTCGACCTAGAGCCTTTCGTGTAGAGCCTTTCAGGGGAGGTGAGGAAATGGTTCAAAGCCCTCCTACCCACAAGCATTCAAGACTTCACTATGTTCAAGACATCTTTCATTAAAAAATGGGAAGACAATAAGAACCCTTTGTAGTTGTTAACGTGGTAGAATAATATGAAGAGGGCGTCGAAGGATATAGTGCAAGAATTCTCAACCCATTTCATGAAGGTGTATAACGCAATTCCTGCAGAAGTCAAGCCACCCCCTAGGGTTGCGCAGTTGTAGTATGTAGACTCCTTCGACAACGATTTCACATTTTGGTTGAGAGAAAGAAGATAAGAAAATATAGATGCAATTATGAGAAAAGCTATCGAAGTCGAAGTAAACATGATCGCGTTGGGGAAGATCAAACAAAGATTCAACAGAGGCGATAAGAAACCCCAAGGAGACGCGCAGCCATTGACGTCTCAGTCTTCAGACGACAAGTTCAACTTGATGATGAAGATGATGAAGAAGATGATGCAGAGAATTTCCATGGGAAACAAACCTGCTACCCGAGAACAGGACCCCCAACATAGAAATCAAAACCTCAGGAGGGGTCAAGTTCCTTAGATCAGACAGAGGGAACAAAGGGAGCAGAGAGATCAAGGCGATCAACAGACGAGGCATCCATTCCAAAAAAACTACGTGGACGAAGACTTCAACCAGATGTTCGAAGATAGATGCACTGTTGCGATGACAAGAACCCACACGTGTTTTTAACCAAGGGCGAGCATGATCGGTACATGAGAAAAAATGACGATTTTATGCTAGAGACGAATGATGCATGGATTGGGGAAACTAATGACGCGTTGTCTTGGGAAACATAAGAGTTCAGAAATGGTTATTAGAACGCCATCATGCAATTTCAGAAGAAATATAACCTCAAGAGAAAGGAAGCATCTACCGAGCCTCAGCAGACAAATCCCACAAAGAAAAATCTGGCGGACACCCCTTCCACAAGCCGACTGAGGTCGAACAACACAACCAAGGATGCGATGGAGAAGATAAATTTGAAGGATGAGGCCCCAAAGAAAACTCTGGAAGAAAGCCAAGAAGCAAATGGAAAAGAGGTAGAGAAAGTATGTCCCCCTTTTAACTTTGAGCATGAAATGGCTAAAATAAAAATCTCAATCTCGTTCAACGAGCTTATTAGAAAGGGCAAGTATCGGGAGAAAATTATTAAACTGATGAAGATGGGAGGGAACCTTGATACTTTGAATGTCCAAGATGATCACCCTGTTATCCATTTTGGTCCACGTGTTGAAGAGACAAGTGATACTGAGAATTTACCTTCGTTCTAAGTCAGTCTGAAAATCCATGACATGACCCCGCATAACGCCGTGTTGTCTTCCAGCGTGTCGCACAACCTCATGCCAAAGGTGATCATGGATGAATTGGGTTTGGATATCACTAGGCCTTACAAGGACCTTTTCTCTTTTGATTCGAGGAAAGTCAAGTGCTTGGGTCTCATCAAGGACTTGGTCATGTCATTGGCCCAAATTCCTTCGAAGAACATGGTTATGGATGTGGTCGTGGTGGACATACCCCCTAATTTTGGCATGTTGTTGTCCAGATCGTGGGTTGTGAAGTTAAAGGGCACCCTGCAAATGGACATGTCATACGCCACCATCCCTATCTTTGGCTAGGATAGGCGGTAGTATAGAGAAGTGTTGTTGAAAAATATCGTAAGTAGCAAGACGCAACTAAACAACCACCCCATATACTCCATTGACACTAAGTTTGGTTCTTCTATATTCTACAATGACTTGAGTTTTCAGGAGGAACAATCGATAACCATTGTGACAACCGAGGATGAAACCGTGAGGGAAGAAATAGAGTGTACTGACCCAAAAGACCGCATGAAATATGGAACATGAGTTTCGATGACACGATCAACAAAGAAGTGGTTGGGGTTGGCGTATGGGCGAGACCCCCTGAAGTGGGAACAAAGTTGTGCTCATACAAGCTCACGTTTGAATGCACAAACAACATGGCCGAGTATGAGGCATTGATTTTGGGCCTAAAAGTGTTGAAATAATTAGGCACAAAGATGATAGTAGTGCACAGAGACTCTGAACTGGTCATAAACCAGGTTAAAGGAATATATTAGACAAAGCACCTCAGGCTAAGAGCATACAAAAACTTGGCACTGGACCTCCTCGATGAATTTTCAGACTATGACCTATCTTCTATCCCAAGGGATAAAAATAAGATCGCCGATGCGTTGGCCACCTCGGCCTCAGTTTTTTAAATCCCCATCTTCCCAAATAAGAAATACGATATTGAATTCAAACATAGGCTGACAGTGCCTGATAATATCAAATGCTGGTAGGTGTTTGAGGACGACAAGTAGGTAGAAATATTTCTTCAGATGAGCGATGAGTTCACTAATACAAATATTGACGATGAATGTTGCTGCGACGAAGATGGGAGCGTGGATGTGCACAGTGATGATGACCCTTTGCAGAACCAGATAGCGGGAAGGGACATAATACAACTAAAAAATAAATCATTCTGAAGGGGTTAGTGCCACTGGAAAAGTTGTTTGACGAAAATGATGTGGAAAAAAATCCCAAGATCACAGCAAGCGAAGAGGATGTGGAAGACTGCAACATCGGGACTGAGGAGAACCTGAAAATGATCTAATTATAAAAAATGCTTAGTCCAGAGGTCAAGAAAAACTACGTCAAGATCATGAAGGATTTCCTTGATGTTTTCACATGGAGCTATGATGATTTGAAGGTTTATGACACTAAAGTAATCCAAAATATTATCCCTCTCAAAGAAGATCAAAAAACTTTCAAACAGAAGATGAGACGGATAAATCCCTTGTTACTGTCACTGATCGAAAAAGAGGTAATGAAACTTTTTGACTCTAAGATTATCGTTTCTTTGCGGTTCTCTAAATTGGTAGCTAACTTGGTACCTGTAAGAAAGAAGAGAAGTGAAATAAGACAATGTGTAGACTTCCAAAACTTGAACAAAGTGTCCCTAAAGGACCACTACCCTCTCCCCAAAATGGACTATATCCTGCAAAAGGTGGTGGGGTCCCAGAAGATGTCCATGATGGATGGTTTTTCATGGTATAATCAGATCATGGTCCACACAGACGACATAGAAAAAATGGCTTTCACGACTCCTTGGGGGATGTTCATGTATGCCAAGATACCTTTCGGCCTGATGAATGCTGGAGCCACTTTCCAGAGGGAAATGGAAATCGCATTTGCTGATGAAAAGGACAAGTTCATTGTGATTTATTTGGATGACATCACGGTATACTCTGCCTCCGACGAACAACACCTCAAGCATTTGAAGAAGGTTTTCCAGAAGTGTAGGAAGTTCGTCATATCACTAAATCCAAAGAAATCACATTTCGGGGTGGAAGAAGGGAAGTTGTTGGGGCACATTATCTCGAAAGAAGTCATTAAGATAGATCCCAACAGGGTTGAGGGAATACTGAAAATCGACACTCCATGCAGTAAGAAGGAGGTGCAATCCTTCCTCGGAAAAGAAAACTTCCTGAGGAGATTAATCCCCTACCTGGCAGAGATTATAAAACATATCACCTGCATGCTCAGAAAGGGGAACGAGATCAAGTGGAACCCATAATCCTATAATTCATTTGAAGATATCAAGGTGGCGCTGACTAAAGCTGTTGTGTTTTCCAGTCCAGACTTCACGAGATATTTCATCATGTTTTCATTCGCCTCTGAGCATACGATTAACGACATGTTGTTTCAGAAAGATGAGTAGAAATTTGAGAAACCTATAGCCTATTTCAGCGGGACGCTGAGGGATGCTCCACTAAGGTACGAAATCATGGAAAAACAACCATACACCTTAGTAAAATCCCTAAAGGAGTTCATGACGTATATATTTCACTCCCACGTTATTGCCTATGTGCCCAACAATTCAGTTAAGTATATTTTGATTCAGCCCGACTTCGAAGGGAGGAGAGGCAAATGGATAGTGGCCATGATGGAATATGACCTGGATATTAATCCTATGAAACTAATTAAGGGTTAGGGACTTACGAAATTAAAGGCGTAGTCGGACTGCGACACTATGGGAATCAATTTTATTGTTGATCTGTCAGAGAGTCCTCAGGAGGAAACAACTGTGCAAGTGTCCCAAGAGTTCGTCGATTCACCATGGTATGCAGACATCATCTATGTGTTAAAGAATATTTAGGCCCCTCTGGGTGTAAGTAAGACCAAGGCCAGATTCCTAAAGCTTAAAGCAGTTAAGTTCTGCATCCTAGATAACTCACTTTATTGGAAAGATCCTGGGGGAATATTGTTGAGTTGTTTGCTGGAAAATGACGTGAAGCGAGCCATAGAAGAATTTCACAAAGGTGATTTTGGAGGGAACCACTACTGGAAAACCACCGCACACAAAATATTGAGAATGGGTTACTATTGGCCTACGATCTTTTTGAACATCTACAAAGAAGTTTCCAGCTGCCATGAATGTCATATTTTCGATGGGAGAAAAACCTTGCAACCCTTGCCACTAAATCCGATCTCAATCGAAGCACCTTTCATGCAATGGGATTTGGATTTCATAGGGAAAATAAATCCACCAACCTCGGCACAGCAAAAATGGATACTCACGGCCACTGACTAATTCATGAAGTGGATCAAGGCGATCCCCACGAAGCAAGCTACCGATGCAGTCATCATTCGATTTCTGGAGACAAACATCTTGTCGATATTTGGATGTGCCATCAAGATCATAACAGACAACGTGGCCGCATTCAAGTCCAAGAGGATGGAAAAGTTTTGTCAGGATTATAATATAACCTTGGGGAATTCTATGACATACTACCCACAAGGAAATGGGTTAGAAAAATCTTCAAATAAAAGCCTAACCAGGATCATCAAAAGACTCCTGCAAGACAATAAGAAATCTTGGCATAAAAATCTCATCTATGTGTTGTGGGTAGATCGGGTCACCACCAAGAAATCCATTTCAACGTCGCCTTTTCAGATTGTATACAGTGTAGATGCAATCTTCCCTACCACATTGGGGTTTCCCATCAGAAATTTGTTATAAGAACATGAGGCTGAGCCAGATGATGCATAGAGGAGGATAAACTAGTTGATTCACACACATCAGATGAGGGAACAAGTATGCAATCGATCACAACTCCACTAGGAGAGGATGAAGAGGACTTTTGACAAGCGTTCTAAGAAGGAGGAATTTCAGGTAGGAGAGATGGTGTTGAGATGGGATGCGAGGAATGAAGATAAAGGAAAGCACAGGAAGTTTGACTACCTTTGGATGGGTCCTTTTAAAATCAGCGCATATTGTGGGGGCAACACTTATTTTTTAGAAGGATCAACTAGAGAGTGCCTTGGTTGGGGGCCTATAAACAACAAGTTACTCAAACATTATCTGATGAAATAAAATCTGTTTGAATCATATGTCATTGTAAATAGTCGTTTTACTTTTGTGTCAAGTCGGTATGTTAGCAGAAAATTGAAGCTTGAAGTGAAGGCCCTGAGTTTATGATGAGTCTTTTCGAAGCTGCGTCGATAGGTTTAGGTTGTGTTTGGTTTTTATTTTTCAGTGTCTGAAATTCAAATAAATCCCAATGTTCAGGAACTAGGTCTACTATTCTTTGCTACCTTGCGGGGAGGATAGCATCCCCATTGGAGCCAGTTGTTAGTGCCACCATTTTTCTTTCCATTTAGAGTCAGTTTTAGTCGAGTTATGTCCCATCTATCCAAACATGTGAAGTCATGTACATAACAGTGAAGGGGGTCGAACTCAACAAGTGGTCGATTGGCCCTTGGAAGCGGGAAGGGACATTAAAGTTGAGACATGTGTAAATGGTACAAGTATGTTGTTCCCAGAGAGTTGGGTCATGTTAAAAGGTAGTCTCTACGTGCCCCAGGTCGAGTCAAGTTGTTAATGGAAGTCACGTCGACAAATGAAGAAACCATTACCAGCTCGTTATGAGGGCCGAGGGAATGAAAAATCACGGCGTTTGTATCATGTATGACCTACAACCCTTATCTCCTGTACCTTACACGCGGGGATGTGCCCTGGAAAATCTGAAATTCAATTCGAAACATCCAGTTGCCATGAATTCACTGTTCTTTGGCATGATTCCTCCTTCTTCCTGATCTATTATAAATTTCAGATGCTCGACACCCATTTTATTCGTGAAACCAGGTCCACGCACTGTTTGCAATTTTTATAGCAAGCTCAGGTTGATCAAATTTGTTTCCTTGTGCGTTTGCTGGATCCACGGCGTGCATGATAATTATTGGTCACTCCATGACAACCTCCTAAAACATACGAAAGCGCGAAGTAGCATAATTTCCAATCCCTAGCCCCAAAAGGACTGGATTCGTTCTCATTTACCACAGGAATCCCCGAATACCCAAAGGGAGTTTTCCCTTTACGAACGGAAATGATGATATCACACTGCGTGGAACCTAGAATGTGGGGACCCGGGCAAGAAGGAAGGACATTAGGAGCCTTGTCTCCCCAACAACAGATACCTCGGAGGAGGGGCAGGCCAAAGAATAATAAATAAGTTGGGGAAACCCGAGTCCAAGATGAGCCACGCGCAGGATGATTCGCTGAAAAATTACTTATGCATGTTGTCTAGCTAGAGCCTGTGGAAGGTACAAGCTGAGAAAGTAGAAGTAGAACATGTTGATTAAGGTTGGTTGTCATTGATGTCAACCCTTGAAGAAAGCCTCGTAGAACAAACGTTGGGTAATGGACCCAATATTTTTTGATGTAAAGATGACTCATTATTGTCTTGTCATGGTTGATAATAAGTATAAATGGATGAACTCCAAAGTGGTCCCTTTATGGTGAAAGCCCTCATGGGAAGACGCTTTGCGGATTGAGTTATCCTAGAAGTATGGTTAGAGAAACCATGCTTATTTGTGGAATAATGAGATGAAGGTCATTGAATTTTTCATTGAAACTATCCTATATGGATAGTGCTTGTCATGCCATTTTCGGTGGTATGTGAAACGTCACATAACTCCTCACGGTTAGAGAGTTATGGCCATGAGAAGTTGGAGAAACTAGGCTTGGGTAATGGACCCAAGTTTGTTTGATGGATAATGGTATGAGTTTTGATATATTTGCAGGTAATACTATTCTATATGGATGGTATAGGTCATTCCATTTCTGGTGGTATGTGGAACATCACATAACGCCTCATGGTTTGAGAGTTATGGCCTTACGAAATTGGAGGACCCTCCTATGTCATCTAGAATCCCCAAAAGGTCAAAGTAGTCAAAGTGGTTTAAGAGATTTTACAAGATAAATAATAAAGTGAATTGATGAGTGTATTATAATTCAAAGTGAATACAAAATAAGTTAATTAAATAATAAATTTAATGGAGAAATTAGAAGTGGGTTAACCCTAACATAAGGAAAGTGGGCAAAGTGACCTAGAAGATGTTTTTAAAGAAGGTACTTGGAGAGTATAAATAAGAGGTAAGGCTCTCTCATTTCAGATACACTTGAGCATATTGAATACCTATAGTTTTTTGAGGTAAACAAAGGATATCTAAGCCTAATTTTTGAGGGAAAGTGAAGAAAAGAAGGCTAGAATTCAAGGAAGGATAAATTATTTTGATGTTGCTTTCTAAGGTATGTTATTTACAGGTCATCTCACCATTTTCGCAATAATTTTTTTTCTAGAATGATTCAGACCGTGAAATTGCTATGAAATTGAGAAAACATATCCAAGTATATTTTCCAAAACATTAAGCTTGTGGGTCATTTTAGTTTTGGAGTTACACTCCGTTGAAAAAATGGTTTGTGGCTAGTCCTGAAACTAGTCAAAAATAGGTGTTTCGGGTAAAAACATCATAACTTCTTAATAAAATATCCAAATTAAATACGACCAAATGTGTTGGTTAGAGTACAGTCTGCATTATGTTTTGTAACAATTTTAGATCTATTCATAAAATATTCCATGTGGGGCATGCTCTACAAGGTGGCTCTCTAGAATAAACCAGAATTCAGCAAGGTATGCCATTTTTTCTATAACTACTTTTATGAGAGGTTCCAAGTAGTGAAACTTGGAGTAATTGAATAAAACACATTGAAGAACATTGTATATCAGCTTCAAATATTTATTCATTACAGTTACAAAGTTATAATTATTTCAACTTAGGGTTGTTGACTAATCCAAAACTAGTCATATGAGAGTAAAGAAAAGTTTGATATAAATGCTAGTCTCTTGTTGTTTAAAATTAAGGAAGGTTTGCAGGTATGTGATAATATACACCATGTCTATTACAGAGTTATAAATCATATTTGGATGATGAAATTGATGAGGAATTTTGGTTGAGGTACAAGTTGGGTACATGGTTGAGACAAATAGTTGATGAGTTGGCACATACATGAGGTGTATAGTTTATGATGTTGGTACATATGGATGAGTCATAGTTGATGAGTAGTTGACACATGATTGGTACATAATTGGTACATGGTTGGTTGCACTTTTTATGGTAGAGGTTTATTACATATTGTTAGGTACAGGTTGATGCATGGTTGATGCACATGTTTATGGTATAGGTTGGTGCATGGTTGATGCACTTGTTTATGGTACAGTTTGATTATAGGTTGAGGTACAGTTTGATGCATGGTTCAGGCTTATTGGTACAGGATTACAATGGTATATCTCGTAGTGATAGTGTGACAGTGGTTCCATCATTCTACTTCTACTTCAAGGCAGTTGGACGAGGCAAAGATAGGTGGTTATAGCCACCTTCCAGTTGTAGCCAAAGAATATAGGGGGTTGTAGCCTCCTTCTGGTTGTGGCTAGAGAATTGGGGAGTTGGATATTCCCTCAGGTTGTAGCTTGATAAACTAGGGGTTTGGAGCCTCCTTCTAGTTGCAGATAGAAAACAAAGGAAGTTGGTGCTTCCAATGAATGTAATTCTTCAAGACATATAAGAAAAAGTATTCCGTGGTTTTCTCCCAATTTGGGTTTCCACGTAAAACACTGGTGTACTATGTATGTGTGTGATGCTTCATTTCTTATTACTCATTATTGTATAATAATTATACATTGATATAACACTTGGATTATTTGAAGAAAAATGATTATAATTACGCTATTACTGATTCACCCCCCCTCTCAGTAATCCAACAATTGGTATCAGAGAAAGTTCCTTCAGAAATCAGTTTAACCACTGAAAGTTAGATCATGGAGAGTACCAACTTGTATAAAAATGGAATACCACAGCTTGATGGACAAAAGTATGTTTTTTTCTTAGACATATATATAGGCACAGGAATTTCAAGTTTGGAAATCAATTGTAGATGGATACACAACACCTGCAGTTCCACCAACAAATGACAAAGAAGTGAAACTCGGTGAGAATAATTTGAAAGCCAAAAATGTACTTTTGAATGGTCTCAATGATACGATATTTACCAAAGTTGCACATTGTAAATCCGCTAAAGATATTTTGGACAAGCTTCGAAATTTTTATGAAGGAGATACAAAAGTCAAAGAAACAAAGCTTCAAACTTACAGAGGTCAATTCGAACAACTAAAAATGAAGGAATATGAGAATATTGCAGCCTACTTCTTATGATTCGATGAAACAGTGAATGCAATCATAGGATTGGGAGAAGAAATCGAAGAATCTGTAATTGTTCAAAAGGTACTAAGATCTCTTCCTATGAGA
>SNQJ01S0101426.1:34630-45135 GCA_010110895.2 Picea sitchensis
CCTAGTTTCTCGGGCTACAACCCGAGAAACTAGGGGTTTGGAGCCTCCTTCCAGTTGCAGCTGGAAAACAAAGGAAGTTGGTTCTTCCAATGAATGTAATTCTTCAAGACATATAAGAAAAAGAATTCCATGGTTTTCTTCAGATTTGGGTTTCCACGTAAAACATAGGTGTACTGTGTATGTGTGTGATTGTTCATTTCTTATTGCTCATTATTGGATAATAATTCTACATTGATATAACACTTGGAGTATTTGAAGAAAAATGATTATAATTATGTTATTATTGATTCACACCCCCTCTTAGTAATCCAATATAACGAAGAGTATGGATTCCACGAGTATAAATGATCAAGATCCATCTCAGCAGCTGAAGCAGGCAAAACTAGATATCGTCGAACTTTACTAGGAAAACAGGGAGTTGAGACAACAACTGGCGACAAAGACCCTGGAATTGTCAACAGCGAAAGGCCACGAAGGGAATGTGTCATGGATAAAATGATAGCTCAGAGAGGAACATGACACCATTGTACAACTGCTCAAAACACAGAGGTTGTTAAAAGAAATGTTTGCGAAGCATTCTGGAGAATCTAAAGCAACCCGTGCAGCTCTCACAGTTGAACAAAAGAAACAAGATTAGCTAAGTTAATTCATGTTTCCACAAACATAAGACAAATCTTGACAGTTTTGAAAGACACATCGACTTAAAAACCTTCACTTTGATAACGACCATGGAAGTTAGCAACCACTTGTTGTGCACATTTTCCCCAATAAACGAGCGCGTGGAAGAAATTAAAGGCGTTACAGTAGACAATGGGACTCCGACAAACACTTGTCTGATCAAACATTTGATCGAAGGAAATAATTGACACATCACTCTCTCATGACGATACCTGACCGACGATTGGATCCCCGTGGTGGATTACAAATAGTCATGATGTAGCCAGATGTATTTGTTGTCTATTTTTTGAAAAACGTCATGTGAAGAGTTTGTTAACGCACAACAATTAGTTTCCTAGTTCTTAGAGATAGCATTTAGAATAGAAGGGTATCCTGAACGACGCCCTTGCCTATATATTTGATCGTTTCAATGTAAGCCAGGGTGGTTGGAAAAAATTAGTATAGACAATAGCTATTGTATGTTATTTGAGTTCAAGAGAAACTTAATGCAAAAGTCTTCTAACTTGGATGAAAAGATTCTAATTATAGCAATTGGATGTATTGTTTTCCCTTCTTTGCGTACGTGCTTCTTGTTTTCTTTACTCGTGTTTTTTTTTGTCTAGATCAGAACAAAATTTTGAACTTGTGGATTCATTGCGCAGTGCCCCTTGTTCGTGCCATTTAGACAAAAAAAATTCCTCTTAAATTTAACTCTGAATTCATCCGCAGCGGTGCTCTGAGTTACTTCCTGTGTTTTCTCCTCACCACACATTACAAATTTTCACTGAAGACTGTTGCTCGCTTCGCCTTATCCTCTCAAATTTCAGTCACCGAGTCATTTGTTTCTATCATTGCTCAAATCGACTCCATAGCCCAAGTCTTACTTTCTTGCTCCAATATAACCAAAACCCATTATTTCTAAGGTGTTAAATCTAGACACTGCTTTGAAGCCATATCCTACATTGAGACAACGTCTCCCCAGAGAGCTCTCTCCAGATATGAAAGGCTAGTTTCAGGTCTCAAAGTTGGTTGGAAAAGTTATATTCGTCGTCTGTTTATCAATCGAACAGATTTACGTAGTGCTAACACAAAGAAACCAAACAAATGAGTGAGAGGTTTGGCAGTGTCCATGTCACAGCCTATTAGAATTCTCACCATGATCTAGACAAAGGTTAACCATTACCTCATCTCAAGAGATCCACGATGTCGTGAGGGCAGACTGAGATAGTTTCTCACGAGGAATTCTAAGGGGCATGAAATAAAGTGAAATACTTATTCCTTATAAAATCCCTTAGTATCTCACAAAGTCGACCAGTGGAGTGTTGACTCCAAGTGTCTTACAAAATTCCAAACTATTCAATGGCGAGTGGTGTCAGTGTTTTATGGAAACCTACACATGAGATCTGGCCAAAGAAAATACAAACAAAGCTTATCAAGAAAGGAAGAGAGATTCAATATGGAAGAATGAGAAAATATATTCACACTACTCCAATGAGTTGATGATTGATACATAGATCATGATCAATATGATACAATGAATGAGTGGAATACACTCATATATAGGGAAAAACATTCCATAATTAAGAAAATCAATCAAACAATTAGTTTTCCTTAGGAATGCGCACATAATAGTGATGGTAAAATAGAAAGTCTAAAATGGGGAGCTTTAGTGGAGTTAACTCCCGTTGAACTAGTGTGTTGAAAATAGAAATTTCTCCAACACCCCACGAACATCCTTTATGGAGTAAAAAATGAGTCCTAGCTGCTAGGCCATTTTAGTTACTCATGTACAATCCAACTAATGAAAATGAATAAAGAAGTGAGGAAGAGGAAGATGCGTGGGAACAAACCCCCCCCTCAAAATGTAATGTATCAAAAGAAAATAATAGTTGCTAGACAATTTGTGATTTCTTCAGCGCCAAGATAGAATCACACTTAAGTCGAGAGATTACGCTCCTTTGAGAGTCTTCATGAAGATGTAAATCTTTATGGATCCGATGAAGTCCTTTGGAAACACATCGGTCCTTGTACCTCTTGATCCTATGAACCCATTTTATGGATCCGATGAAGTCCTTTGGAAACCTGTCGGTCCTTGTACCTCTTGATCCTGTGGACCCATCTGCACCTGAAAATATTCCTTTCTAGTGGAAGTGGAACCATATTCAAAGTTTGATTATGTATGAGTGATTCATACACCTTCTGCATGGATGCTTTCCATAATGGATTTCCCATAGCCTTATTGTAGGTCTGTGGGTTAGTAGATTGAACCATATAGCAATGCATGGGCATCACAGGTTCCGAAACTGAAAATACATGAGAAGACTCCATATGCTGAGATCAAGTCCTCCTCGAATCCAATGGATTCCCTTCAAGGTTGCATGTTGCCTGAAGTGTGGTCTGTGCCTTCTTGGGCATCTGCTGAAGCTTCAGTGTTGGCTTCTTATCTGGTTGTACTACCTACTTATTTCCATGTACAAAATCTGAGTGTATGGAATCATCTCTGATGTCTGAAACTGATGGAAGAACAAGAGTATATGCATGTTGCACTAGAGATGCAAAGTACTCTCCTTACGTGTAAGTAGAATAGAGGAGTAATCGTCAGAAAACTTAGTGAATTTATACAACCTTGACTTGTGATCCACCTCACCAATTGCAATAATGGAATTGTCATGCAAGTCAATTACTGAAACTGAATCTAATGTAAATTCAACCTTTTTACCTTTCTGAGTGATCTAATAAACTGAGAGTAGTTTCATAGAAAGCTTTGGAACATGTAGAACAATCTCAAAACTGCCATTATGGAGTTCCACTCTCCCTTCTCTTGCTATCGCTACTGGAGTATCATCCCCCATGAGAATAGGGGGTCTTGAGCATGGACTCAATGAAGAGAAAACTTCCTCTTTCGTTTCCATATGATGGGATGCACTAGAATCTATAAACCATGAATCGGATGAGGAATTATTTGCAACCAGAGCATGATGATTACCTTTCTTAGGAGAAGGATATTTTTCCTTCTGCTTTTTGACTCCCTCTGGAATGGAGTTTCCAAGGATGTTCTGTTGAAGTGTTTTTGCCATAAGATCGATATGTTTCTTCATGCATGTGGATTTTTCATGATTCGGTTTATTTCAATAAGTGCATTGGTTTCCCTTCTTCTTTTTCTTGGAATCCGAAGAGTCTTTGGAACCTGAAGAAACATTAAAGGGTTTGGAATATCCCTCCTTCCCGTTATGTTTGGATGACCCTTTTCCATCATGCATGGTGAGTGCATGTGCTTTGGGATATTTCATGAGGCCCATTTGTATGAGTTTCATCTGCTCTTGTGTAAGAGACTCAATGAACTGAGCCAACGTAGGCATTTTCCAATTTGTTCCAAAAAGACATCTGCCAGAATGGAAATTGGAGACATATACAACGTATTATGGTCCTAGCTTGGAAAAGATTGTTATAATAAATTGTTTCTCTTGTGTAGACTTGTCAATACCACATTCACCCAAGCTCAAAATCAAAGATTTAAATTTAGTAAAGAAATCATGTATATTATCAAAACTTTTAGGGTCTAAGGTATTCAACTCTACCTCAAGCATATGACCTCACATCTCATCCTACTTTCCAAAGAGTCCTTCCAAAGTGGTCCAAATCTCATTTGGAGTCTTGCATGCAACAACATGAAACCATAAATCAGTGGAGATTAACTCAAGAAGTAGTCATGTGGCCTCATCCTTACAGTTTGCCCATCTCATCTTCTCAATTGCTGATGTAGGTTCTTTTTTTGTCGTCATCGTCAAATTATATAGTCCTTTCCTTCTAAGTTGGAATTTTTCCTTGGGCTTCCAATCAAAATAATTGTATGGTGTGAGGATTACCACCAAGTTTGACTGTATAATAGTTTTCATATCCATCTCTCCCACTGTTTCTAATAACCCCTAAAAATTTACTCTCAATTTGCAAGTGAAAAATTAAGAAATCACAACAGAAAAGGCATTTTAAGTGAAAATGTGTATCAATTTCAAGAGATGATCTTGCGGCTTACTTTCTAAGAAAATGGTGAGGAATCTCACCAAACAGTTGAAAAACCACTTCCAAAATGGGTCGATTTACTTTCCACGCGGGTCGTTTCCTCAAAAACTTAATATTTTGGGAGAAATCACTGATGAAAGGTACAACCATGGATTCGTATCAGTTTCAGGGGGCTATCTTGTGTCTTACTTTCTAAGAAAATGGTGAATAATCTCGCCAAACGGTTGAAAAACCACTTCCAAATTGGGTCAATTTACTTTCCACTCAAGTCGTTTCCTAAAAAACGTAATACTTTGGGAGGAATAACTGCCGAAAGGTACGGCCACAGATTTAGCTCGTCGAAACCCCGATTTTCCTTATTCTTTGTCTTGTCTGGCTTTCTCCAAGCATCATATCTCTGATACCATGTCAATGTTTCATGGAACCCTGCACAAGAGATCTAGCTAAAACAATTACAAACAAAGCTTATCAAGAAAGGAAGAGAGATTCAATATAGAAGAATGAGAAAATATATTCACACTACTCCAATGACTTGATTATTGATACATAGATCATGATCAATATGATACAATGAATGAGTGGAATACACTCATATATAGGGAAAAACATTCCATAATTAAGAAAAGAAATCAAACAGTTATCTTTCTTTAAGAATGCATGCATGCATAATAGTGATGGTAAAAATAGAAAGTCTAAAATAGAACTAGTTAGTTAACTCCCACTGAACTAGTGTGTCGAAAATAGAAATTTCTCCGACAAGTGGCACCCTTGGAGCATGAAAGTGCATCTTGAAGGGCACATCACGTAATAAAAATTGTGAGTCAATAAAAATTTATAAGGCCTAGAAATAAAATAAAATGTTTAGACTTTGTTAGAACATAGCATAAAATTAATTATTTAATTATAAACTAGAAAACTAACAAGAGTCTTGTTAGCCTCATAATCCTAAAGTTCTATAGTCTAAGTATTTTCTAGTATAAATGTTTTTAGAAAAATTAATTTACTCTAATTTGTTAGGATAAGGACACCTAGATTCTATGTAAAAGACACATATCATACTCATGTGATTATGTGATTGGTTGTTCTCCTAGTTTTTAGTTCAGAGTTGAGCTATATAAACTAGCTCTTTATTCAAGTGAGATTAAGGAGTAGATTATGCATTCTCACTTCAGATTGTAATCACTTTTTCCTTATTAATAAAATTACATGTCTGATGACACTTTGTCAACATGGTATCAGAGCCATGGTGAAAATTGTGATGGAAGATAATTGTTGATGGATCAAGGAAGCAAGGAAGACTTCTTGACATCAACACAAATCTCTTCAAACTCAAGGGAAACGATACAGAGGAAATTTGTTGTTATTTTTAAAATAAGGAAAAATATTATTGTGATTACAACAATCAATTTGTTCATTAAATTGATTCATCTTTTTGAGTGGTAAACTTGTAGATCTACAAATTTCAAGTTTGTAGATTTGATTAATTATAGCGTTCTTTTATGTAAATCTAAGAGATTTAGGAAGATAAAAGTGTACTTTTGCATTTTTATTCAGATCTCATAGATCCATTGTTATTTTATTAAAAAGGCTCATTTGTAAACAATTGTTTCAGATCATTTTATAAATCTGGAAATTTAAATTCAGAGCTGTAGATTATTTATTTTTATAACTTTTCAGATCTGGTATGTATTCAAGATTATATCAAGGTCTGTATCAAGGACTGTATCAAGGTTCGTATCAAGGATTGTATGAAGGTCCATTTCAAGGACCAGGTCATGAATCACATCTTAATTTAGCATAAAGTCATCAGATTGAATCTTTGGTATCATCAGATACATTTTTAATAATCATTTTTCAGATCTGAGGCGATTTTCTTTTTGCCCATAATTAGATCGAACACAGATAAAAGACTTTAACCACTTTCATATCAGAAGTGAATTTCTCTTAGCTCATAACCAGATCTCATGAATTTCTCTAGAATATTCGTGATATGAAAATACGCTAAAAATAATTGCAGAAATTCCAGCGTTCAGTTAAGCTTCTTTTGAGAGCAACAAAAGAGGAGAATTTGTCATTGAAATTGAGGATAAATTTATGAGAAAATGAAGACGAATTCGATTATTTCGCGCTCTGGGTTTTGTGTAGAATGGGGTCTATTGTGTGACTTGTAAAAAATTTTCTTGAGAAAGGTCTTGGTTTAATATATTTTCAAGATTCTCTTAACCATTTTTTACATAAATATGTCCATGAACGTGCACCTTCCCATCGCTCGACTTTGATATGGAAAGAACGCCCAAGATCCACCTGCAAACTTGTGTGGATCGAATATGGTACCTCAACCTACAGAAGCAGAAGAAACCCTTGCGATTATGTGGATGGAGGAGTTGAGAGAGGGCGAGCTCAAATTTTGGGTAGTATCTAGATCAGATATGGATCAGATATAGTATCTTGAGACACATTATGTATCACTGGTATCTCAAGACACAAATTCCAAGGCTCCTCTGAATCTAGTGTTTTGTATCTGAGATCTAAAATTTACCTGGACTGAACGCATATCCATCTACTGCGCGAATCAAACTGGTAATATTTCACCAACCAATATCTCTTTTGTGTGTCCTCTTTTGAAGCCCCTTCAATGCGATTTTGGTGGACAATTCTTGTTTTGATATTCAAATTATCAAAATTGTTGCATAAATTGTTTTTCTCATATTGAGGACCGGATTGAGGACCGTATTGAGGTCCATATTGAGGATCGTATTGAGGACTGGATTGAAGTTTGTATTGAAGTATTTTGTTTTTTTATTTTTAAACATTTCAATTGTAATATTTTAAGTCATTGGTGACTTTAGTTCAAAGGGGGGCACATTTTATTACTTGTGTAAGGCTATCTATCTTGTAAAAAGGGTCAAATTTTGAAAGATTTTATTATATTCTTGAACACTCATAAGTTGAGAAGAGTCTAGTAAAATACTCTCTCAAACTCCATTTCCAACGAGACTTTTAAAGGGTCAAGGCCAAGCCCTTAAAAGTGTTTTTTTTTGGGTGGATTGTGTACTCTCTCTTTCCGGCGTCTTGTGTCTCGTTTTTGAAGTTTTGTGCAAATATTGTAACAAACATCATGTATAAATTAATAAATCTATTCATAGAATTAGATAAGTTAGATGGACCCAAGAATTACAAATCTTGGAGTCGGCACATGAAAAACACTTTGATCTATAATGAATTATGGCATGATATATGTGATGGTGATACTGCTCCAACTAAGCCAACCGATGTTACTTCTTTAGCAAAATTGAATTTGAAAGATGAAAAAACACTTTCTTTGCTACGTTCTTCTGTAACTAAACACATGTTTGTTCATATTGACAACTCCAAAGATGCATGGTCTGCTTGGAATTTGTTAAAGAAGATTTTTTATACTCCTGTTGCATCTCAAAGAGTTGATCTACAAATGAAATTGCTTAAACAAATATTATTGCAAGGTTGACAATTGGCAGTAAGCTTGTCATTGATGGCAAGAATAGCGATGGCAAAGATCAGCGATGACAAATATCAACGATGGCAAAGATCAGCGATGGCAAGATCATAGTAAGTGGAACAAAGTAAGTTCGGGAGGAGAAGCAACATTTCTGATCGTTGGATCCGATTCCACTTCAGAGTTTCGCGACTCGCGACATGGAGAGGCAAGAAACATAACTATCAAAATCACGATATGCGAAATTGCAATTTAATCACAGCCGTCAGATCAAAGTTTTGTTCTGGACCGTTGATCCAGCTTCATCTCAGAGTTTCGCGACTCACGACATGGAGAGGCAAGAAACATAACTATCAAAATCGCGATATGCGAAATCGCGATTTAATCGCAGCCGTCAGATCAAAGTTTTGTTCTGGACCATTGATCCAGTTTCATCTCGGAGTTTCGCGACTCGTGACTTGGAGAGGCAAGAAACATAACCACCGAACTTGCGATATGTGAAATCTCAATATGATTTGAGCCAGTAAATTAAGATCAGATTTGGACCGTCGAATCATAGGACAAGTCATTGGGAGTCAACGGAGCTTGGTGTGGAAACTCGCGAGATGCGAGATCACGATAAGATTTGGACTATCGGAACTATGGAGATTTCAATTGTCGATCAGACTCAATGAAATTTATAAACTTGCGAAATATAAAGTGCCTTTTTGGCACAGCCTATGGTCACCGCCGGTGATCACGAGAAGGGAAGGAGTCAATTCAGATAAGCTCCATTTCGAGTTTTCAGGGATCATGACTTGGAGAGTCAATATGCCTCATCTCCAGACTCACAAAATGCAAATTCGTGAAAAGCACTTTTTGGATAAGCGCTTGGTCATGGCCATGGTCATATAGAGGAAGGAGCTAGCGTAGAAAAGCTTCGTTTCAGAGTTTCGGAACTCATGACATGGAGACTCAAGATGTCTCATCGCAGAATCTCTGAATTGTGGAAGTGCAAAACCAGTAAATAACACAAGAACCCATTAGAGTTAATCCAATGATGTAGGTGATTCTGAGTATAATCGGAGGGCTACTATTGCATGTCACAGTGTAACTACCAGAAACCACTGATGGTTTCTGCCAGAGGACTCCAAGACACTTCGGGGTGATTGACAGAGGAGATGAAGAGTCTATGGGAATCTTCAAGAGGGATGAAGATGCTCGTGGAGGCGATTGACAGTTTTATGAGCATTGAATCTTGTAACTAGAACATAGAAGGTGAGCTCAACTGTCACAGAGAAGACGAAGAGTCTCAACTTCCAGAGAGGCTGAGGAATCTCAACATAACATACAGTGATGTTGAATGAGTGAAAAAACGACCAGAGAAGCTAAAGATTCACGATGATGATCAGACAGAGCACTCGAGTTGTGGAGGATATTGTAAATTCTAACCTTGTACAATATCTACTACAAACCGATATTCATAAAATAACAGAAAAGATACAATGGAAAACACAAACATTACACATAGATTTTTCACCTGGAAACCCAAACCGGGAAAACCAACATATATTATATTCATACATTGTGTTACATTGTTTACAATACAATATACATATAAGAACCAGCAGCATCCAAAACCCTAATTCCTTAACCGGAAATAGAAAACCATCGGCAAAAACCATGTGCCGAAAAACCACCTAATATCATGTGGTCCCGGAAATATGTCGGCCCGAAGAAAAAAAATTCGGGGGCGTTTCCCCTGAACCCCTGCACGCCCGACGCAGGTGCTCATACACTACTACTCGTGCAAAGAATATAACACATACCCAACAGATATCGGCGCGGTGTGAGTATGCAGAGGTATTGCGCGCATTGCATGCACAAGTAGCACAGAAGCTATAAGTACACCATACAGAGAAGAGTTGCGATGGTTGTTGGTGTAGCTGTGATTGTCTTTGTTGAAGGTGATTCATGTGTGAAGAAGGAGGAGAGTGGAGCACCTGAATTGAACAGAAGAGGAAATGTGCAGTGAATGGACATGGTGCATAGAGCATAAAGATCAAAAGAATAGACAACGCAAGTCATGTGTGCAGGAAGGCAGTGAGGCAAACAGAGCAACGAAATGCAACAGAACAGTGATGAGTCTGGTAAGCCACTGTTGAACATTATATCACTGTAATAAGTTTCAGTAGGATTTATATTTTAGGGTGGAAGGGAGGTGCTAGGGAGGATTGTTGTCCTCATAGGTTCAAGTGGGTGCTTGAACACAGGGAGTTGTAGATTCCATCTGGTTACATCCAGAGAAACCAGGGTGGCAGGGTGGTGCAAGGGAGAACTCTTGTTCTTTGTTATACAGGTTGGTGCCTGTATG
>SNQJ01S0101428.1:0-12737 GCA_010110895.2 Picea sitchensis
CCAGCTTGTTCCGTGATATACTTTTTGCACCTAACATTTCCGTCATATACATTTTGCACCCAACACTTCCGTCATATACATTTTGCACCCAACAATTCCGTCATATACTTATACATTTTTAAATGTAAATTTGAAATTTTGATTTTGTTTATGATAATAAAGGGAAAATTTATTTTCATTTTTCATGTCCAGCTTGTTCCGTGATATACTATTTGCACCCAATACTTCCGCCATATACATTTTGCACCCAACAAGTATAAACAATTATCTAAATTTTATTCAATATTATTTTTAACGTTTTTAAATGTAATTTAGAAATTTAGAAATTTTGATTTTGTTTATAATAATAAAAATGAAATTTATTTTAATTTTTCATTTTTCATGTCAGCTTGATCATTTTGCACCCAACACTTCCGCCATATACATTTTTCACACAACAAGTATAAACAATTATTTAAATTTTATTCAATATTATTTTTAATGTTTTTAAATATAAATTTGGAATTTTGAAATTTTGATTTTGTTTATGATAATAAAGGTGAAATTTATTTTAATTTTTAATTTTTCATGTTCAGCTTGTTCCATAATATAAGTTTTGCACCCAACACTTCTGCCATATACATTTTGCACCCAACAATTACGGAGTTGCGGATTGGCGGAGTCGCGGGTTCACATGTTTCATTTTTCATATCCAGCATATTCCCTGATATACATTTTACACCCAACATTTCAGTCATATACATTTTGCACCTAGCAATTCTGTCATATACATGAGACTGAGTAATTTATAGAATATCAATAGAAAAATGGAATATGGAAAATGTGAATCCGCGAACCTTCGTTGATGTACCAGACATTAATATTTTTTTATAAATTTCAAATAAAACTAATTTCATATAAAAAATTATTTAAATTTTATTCAATATTATTTTTAAGGTTTTTAAATGGAAATTTGGAATTTTGATTTTGTTTATGATAATAAAGATGAAATTTATTTTAATTTTTCATTTTTCATTTTTCATTTTTCATGTCCAGCTTGTTCCGTGATATATTTTTTGCACCCAACACTTCTGCCATATATATTTTGAACCCAACAATTACAGAGTTATGGGTTGACTGAGTCGCAGATTCACATGTTTCATTTTTCATGTCCAGCATGTTCCGTGTTACACAGTTTGCACCCAACACTTTCGTCATAAGCATTTTGCACCCAACAATTATTTCATATACTTATACGTTTTTAAATGTAAATTTGGAATTTTGATTTTGTTTATGATAATAAAGGTGAAATTTATTTTAGTTTTTCATTTTTCATGTTCAGCTTGTTCCGTGATATATTTTTTGCACCCAACACTTCTGCCATATATATTTTGCATCCAATAAGTATAAACAATTTTTTAAATTTTATTTAATATTATTTTTAACGTTTTTAAATGTAAATTTGGAATTTTGGAGTTTTTATTTTGTTTTTGATAATAAAGGTGAAATTTATTCTCATATTTCATTTTTCATATCCAGCTTGTTCCGTGATATATTTTCTACACCCAACATTTCTGCCATATACATTTTGCACCCAACAATTACAGAGTTGCGGGTTGGCGGAGTGGCGGGTTCACATGTTTCATTTTTCATGTCCAAGCACCCAACACTTCCATCATATACATTTTGCACCCAACAACTATGTCATATACTTATACGTTTTTAAATGTAAATTTGGAATTTTGATTTTGTTTATGATAATAAAGTTGAAATTTATTTTCATTTTTCATTTTTCATTTTCCATGTCCAGCTTATTTTGTGATATACTTTTTGCACCCAACACTTCCGCCATATACATTTTGCACCCAACAATTACGGAGTTGAGGGTTGGCGGAGTTGAGGGTTGGCAGAGTCGCGGGTTCACATGTTTCATTTTTCATGTCCAACATGTTCCGTGATATACATTTTGCACCCAACAATTCCGTCATATATATTTTTCATCCAACAATTTTGTCATATACTTATACGTTTTCAAATGTAAATTTGGAATTTTGGAATTTTGATTTTGTTTATGATAATAAAGGTGAAATTTATTTTAATTTTTAATTTTTCATGTTCAGTTTGTTCCGCAACAAGTATAAACAATTATTTAAATTTTATTCAATATTATTTTTAATGTTTTTAAATGTAAATTTAGAATTTTGGAATTTTGATTTTGTTTATGATAATAAATGTGAAATTTATTTTCATTTTTCATGTCCAGCTTGTTCCGTGATATACTTTTTGCACTCAACACTTTCGCCATATACATTTTGCACCCAACAATTATGGAGTTGCGGGTTGGCGGAGTTACGGATTCACATGTTTTATTTTTTATGTCCATCGTGTTCCGTGATATACATTTTGCACCCAACACTTCAGTCATATACATTTTGCACCCAACAATTTCGTCATATATTTATAAGTTTTCAAATGTAAATTTGGAATTTTGATTTTGTTTATGATAATAAAGGTGAAATTTATTTTCATTTTTCATGTCCAGCTTGTTAGTGATATAATTTTTTCACCCAACACTTCCACCATATACATTTTGCACCCAACAATTATAAACAATGATTTAAATTTTATTCAATATTATTTTTAACGTTTTTAAATGTAATTTTGGAATTTTGATTTTGTTTATGATAATAAAGGTGAAATTTATTTTCATTTTTCATTTTTCATATCCATCTTGTTCTGTGATATACTTTTTGCACCCAACACTTCTGCCATATACATTTTGCACCCAACAATTACGGAGTTGCGGCTTGGCAGAGTCGCGGGTTCACATGTTTCATTTTTCATGTCCATCATGTTCTGTGATATACATTTTGCATCCAACACTTTCGTCATATACATTTTGCACCCAACAATTCCGTCGTATACATGAGACTGAGTAATTTATAGAATATCAATGGAAAAATGGAAAATGGAAAATGTGAACCCTCGAACCTTGGTTGATGTACCAGACATTAATATTTTTTGATAAATTTCAAATAAAACTAATTTCATATAAACAATTATTTAAATTTTATTCAATATTATTTTTAAGGTTTTTAAATGTAAATTTAAAATTTTGGAATTTTGATTTTGTTTATGATAATAAAGGTGAAATTTATTTTAAGTTTTCATTTTTCATGTCCAGTGTGTTTCGTGATATATTATTTGCATCCAACACTTCTGCCATATACATTTTGAACCCAACAATTACGGAGTTGTGGGTTGGCGGAGTCGCAGGTTCACATGTTTAATTTTTCATGTCCAGTATGTTCCGTGATATACATTTTGCAACCCAACACTTCCGTCATATACATTTTGCACCCAACAATTCCGTCATATACTTATACGTTTTTAAATGTAAATTTGGAATTTTGGAATTTTGATTTTGTTTATGATAATAAAGGCGAAATTTATTTTAATTTTTCATTTTTCATATCCAACTTGTTTCGTGATATACTTTTTGCACCCAACACGTCTTCCATATACATTTTGCATCCAACAAGTATAAACAATTATTTAAATTTGATTCAATATTATTTTTAACATTTTTAAATGTAAATTTGGAATTTTGGAATTTTGATTTTGCTTATGATAATAAAGTTGAAATTTATTTTAATTTTTAATTTTTCATGTCCAGTTTGTTCCATGATATATTTTTTGCATCCAACATTTTCGTCATATACATTTTGCACCCAACAATTACGGAGTTGCGGGTTGGCGGAGTGGCGGGTTCACATGTTTCATTTTTCATGTCCAGCATGTTCTATGATATACATTTTGCACCCAACACTTATATCATGTACATTTTGCACCCCAACAATTTCGTCATATACTTATACGTTTTTAAATGTAAATTTGGAATTTTGAAATTTTGATTTTGTTTATGATAATAAAGATGAAATTTATTTTCATTTTTCATTTTTCATGTTCAGCTTGTTCTGTGATATACGTTTTTCACCCAACACTTCCGCCATATACATTTTGCACCCAACAATTACAGAGCTACAGGTTGGCAAAGTCGCTGGGTTCACATGTTTCATGGGTTCACATGTTTCATTTTTCATGTCCAGCATGTTCCGTGATATACATTTTTCACCCAATACTTCTGTCATATACATTTTGCACCCAACAATTCCGTCATATACTTTTAAGTTTTTAAATATAAATTTGAAATTTTGGAATTTTGATTTTGTTTATGATAATAAAGGTGAAATTTATTTTAATTTTTTATTTTTTATGTCCAGCTTGTTCCATGATATATTTTTTGCACCCAACACTTCATCCATATACATTTTGCACCCAATAAGTATAAACAATTATTTAAATTTTATTCAATATTATTTTTAACGTTTTTAAATGTAAATTTGAAATTTTGGAATTTGATTTTATTTATGATAATCCAGCATATACATTTTGCACCCAACAATTCATTCATATACTTATACGTTTTTAAATGTAAATTTGAAATTTTGGAATTTTGATTTTGTTTATGATAATAAATGTGAAATTTATTTTAATTTTTCATTTTTCATGTCCAGCTTGTTCCGTGATATACTTTTTGCACCCAACAATTATGGAGTTGTGGGTTGGCGGAGTCACGAGTTCACATGTTTCAATTTTCATGTCCAGCATGTTTCGTGATATACATTTTACACCCAACACTTCCGTCATATGCATTTTTCACCCAACAATTCCGTCATATACTTATACGTTTTTAAATGTAAATTTAGAATTTTGGAATTTTGTTTTTGTTTATGATAATAAAGGTGAAATTTATTTTCATTTTTCATGTTTGGCTTGTTCCGTGATATACTTTTTACACCCAACACTTCGGCCATATACATTTTGCACCCAACAAGTATAAACAATTATTTAAATTTTATTCAATATTATTTTTAACGTTTTAAAATGTAAATTTGGAATTTTGATTTTGTTTATGATAATAAAGGTGAAATTTATTCGTGATATAAGTTTTGCACCCAACACTTCTGCCATATACATTTTGCACCCAACACTTCTGCCATATACATTTTGCACCCAACAATTACGGAGTTGTGGGTTGGCGGAGTCACGGGTTCACATGTTTCATTTTTCATGTCCAACATGTTCCGTGATATACATTTTGCACCCAACATTTTCATCATATACATTTTGCACCCAACAATTTCGCCATATACACGAGACTGAGTAATTTATAGAACATCAATGGAAAATGTGGAAAAATGGAAAATGTGAACTCGCGAACCTTCGTTGATGTACCAGACATTAATATTTTTTGATAAATTTTAAATAAAACTAATTCGGGAATACTAAATTATACATGAATACCACATGTATTGCAACTTGCAACTCACCCATTTACTTTCATTCATAAACTATAAATTAAATTTATGATATCTATCGTATAATATTAATATTAAATATAGTATTCATTATTAATATGTGATAATGTTTTGTTAAATTTTATTCAATTAACTATTCAAATTTATTTTTATTTTTCATGTCCAATCTGTTCCGTGATATAAATGTTAAGTAAATATTTAAGGCTCTGAGGCATGTAGGTAAACATTTAAGGCTGTCAGAACCGTCCAAGTGTCTCGCACTGTGTAAACATTTAAGAAAGAATGTGTGTGGCAGGATTTACGTACATTAAGTACTTAATAATAATAAAAAATAGACAAACCTTGGATGCGCTGGCATATCAAAAATTGAGATAAATATAGCTAGCAGAAAATGCTAAGAAAAACATTCGAACTAATGCTAGCATTAATTCAGCTTCAAGAAATGCATAAAAAAAATATATGATTCAAAAAGACGGTATACTATCAAAAAGTTTGGATATGCTCACATATAAAACATTGGGAATAGCGAAGCTGGCAATAAGACCTCCAATTTGTTATCCAATCAGATCATGACATACATGGTACTTTTTATTATATAAAAAGAAATGTTTTTTGTTCCCTAGTTCCAACATTAGATATTCTGCAAATATTTGTGGTCAACAGACAAATTAATACTAGGTCAACGAATTATCGATTGCTATAGTCCCTCTATGCCTAGAACTAATAAGAAATGTCACTCAACTTTGTGAACATTAGTATTCTTAAATGGTTGAGGTGAAAAAATTCTAGGCTAACCCCGTCTTAACGATTTTTATATTGCATTAGAACATTATTTAGATAAAGAGTGACATGGGAGTTGGTTCTAAACACATTTTGAAAGTTTAAAGGGAGGGATATATTAAACCCCATTTTTATAATGGAGATACTCACGCATGTGCTATAGATCATCATTCTCATCATTTTCCTTACTTGGTTACTCTCCTTGTTGAACGAATAGGGGATTATGATGGGTTTTAGTGGGTTGTTTATTTTCACATGTGAGTTTGTTTTTTTAAAGGGGAGACCCTATTTCATTGAAACACATGTAGTGATTCTTTGTTTTTGTCTTCTCATATTATCATTTTTCATATTGTTACCCCATGAACTTTGCATACTCTGGTACTTACAATCATATGGTTGTATAGTTGATTTTGATGGAGCGTCATGGTTTATAAACTCACCATGAAGATATTTTTTTTGACGATATTGGTAATAAACTTGCAAGTTGTATCCATCAATAAAAAGTGATCATATTGGTTTTTACTCATCCTTTTTTAAGGGAGATATAAGGTTTTAATTTGGATTTATTTCCAAATATGTTTAATATTCTATGAAAGTGACAAACCCAAACTCTTTGTAAACTTTTAGTTGCAATCAATATATTCATATTTTGGTATCATTTTAAAATGCCTACAAAGTAAAAAAAAAAAAAAAAATGACTCACGGTGACAATGGTGGAAAAGTTGGACCATAATTGATTTTAAAAATGCATATAATGATACTCCATTTTTCTACTTTTCATATATCTATTCCAAGTGCATTTTTTTGTTTCATAAAAAAAAATGGCCCAGAATTTATCAATATGCATAGAGTTGTCATATAATATGAGAGTCACTCAAACCATTCATAATTATCATTTTTCGCTCATAATTTATTTAGTCCATGTTTTATTGAAAATATCAAAGTATTTTGCAACAAAGGTATGTAGCATGACTCTTATGAAATTTCTTTTATGAAAATAAGAAGTTAAAGTATGGTATGCATGGGTTTTCTTCCCTGAACCTTTATGAGTCTTTCACTTTTCATTTTTCATGCTCAAATCAATTGCTATAGTCAGATTCTTGTTAACTCATATTCAACAAATTTTGCAAGGTGTGTTTGTTTGTTGCATGTTGTATTTTTTTCTTAAATAGTTTAATTGACTGTATGAATTGACAATAGATGAGTTTCTTCAAGAGGGGAAGTAGGAGAAATAATAGGGAAAATAGAGGAGAGAGAGGCAAAAGATCTAACATGTTCTAACCAGAGGGGAGAAACAAGAAGATAAGGTTTTCTATTCATTTTGATATTGATTCAAAAGAGTTTAATCATTTTTTCAGACTAATCAATTGAACCTGGGTGGGCAGCCAATCTTACCACAACCATTTTTCCCACCCAATGAAACTTTAAAACCTCATCCTAGCATTATGGACATCCAAAATCCCCCTCTTCAACTCATCAATGATGGATGGAAATATAAACCTTTGAATCGTCCTTTTGGTGTTGCTCAATGGCCTACTAGCCCCAGAAACACCCCTTTACCTCATGTCTATGCACCCATTATTGCTTTAGTTGCTTTTGTTGCCCATTATTCCCAAAAAGATAACAAAATACCTCTTCATGTAATCCTAGATGATAAATGGAAGAGAGATATTAGTATTCCTAGCACTGATACATCATTGTTTACTTCTTCACAGTCAAAGAAGGAACACGTGAAAATAGATTCTAACAAAAGGGAAATCTCCTTCAATGACATGCATCCTAAACTAAACGATCGTGAAGGTAGGAAGGAAAGAGAAATTTATTTTAAGAAGAAATATCTTCAACATTTCTAATTAAGTGTTATGACAATATTTAATCTTGGATATTTGAGATATGGATTTGACTAAAAGTGATTATATGATATTTATTTTGAGACTAAAATATCATATATTTTGATTAAAAGGGAGATACAAGTGTCTTGTTGATTAAAGATAATTATGATGATACTTTTTTTTTTAATTGGTGCTTTGTTGTTATATATATATATATATGGATAAATTCATAGTATGGTTTATGAGAAAGCCTAATGGAACCCCACCTACTTTTAGTTTTAAATATTCGTGACTTTTATTCTAAAACTAGTTTTTTTTTTTAAGAAACTAAAGATATTTTTATACATAATGAGAGTTTCATCATGGAAAAATGGCATTAAAAATGATTACAAAAAATGGCTCAAATATGTTTGAGTCCTTGGCTATTGTCTTAATCTCAAAAATACTTGAATCCTCCTTATACATTAGAGTAGACATTCTACCATATACTTTAACATATTTCCCGAGCAAAAAAAACCATTTAAAATACATAATTTAAACAATTGATTCATTGTCAGGTGTCTCCTGAAGTTCGTTGTGGCTAGGAAAATTTTCTTCAATTTCCATTGGCACCATTTCTTCACCTTCATGTGCCTCTTCAAGATTCTCTAATTGGGGTTCTACTACTTGTTGGGTGTTTGAACCTGAATTAGATTGTTGTGGCATTACCATGGCTCTTAGTTGTTAGCATTCTTTCTCCAGAGTGTCCACGTGCTGAAGTAGTGCCACAATTTCCTACTCAAGGGCATTGGTTCTCTTCCTTTCCAATTCTAAGGTTTCAAAATGCTACAAGAGTTCCTTAATTAATTGTTCAATTCCACTTAGCTTGCTCATAACATAGTTGAAATTCATTATTCTTCCTTCAACCATATCTTCATGCATGTTGACTGTGAGATTTCCCAGGAGTGGGAAATAATCGAGCAAAGGGCCATCATTCTAGAGATGGTCGAAACATATATCGTTATGGATACACCTAGAGAGAAACAACAAAACCATCTTATCCAACCCTAGAAGAACTAGCTTAGACACACATGAATGAATGTCAAATTCCATACTATGTCCTTTGATATGTGTGAGATCTAGTGCAATTAATTCGATAGACCAGCAACCTTGTGCGAAATTGAAAACCCAAATCATGAATAATCAAGGGATGGGGAGATGTCCAGTGCTTCCATTGACAATGATTTCTCCTTTTCTTAGGCCAAACATTCTTTATCCTTTTTATCTGCTATGGAATTTAGGCCTCTTTTGATGTGATAAAGAGAGTATTCATCGAGGTTTTTTAATAGTGTTAGGGATCTTGACATTACACCAGAATAAACATTACCTCCCACGAAATTCTTTTTGACAATTGCTTTAATTATCACCGTGGAGTCTCCATAAATTGTTAGCCTTCGAATCCCAATCAACTGAGCCAATTTGGTGCCTTCAAAGAGTGCATAAGCCTCCACCTCATTATTTGTCATAGGTCCTAGTCTCTATTGAAATAATGTAACTGCAAAGTGTATTCTAATTATTATTTGATATATTATTCATTGGATCAATCCCCATTGTGGATTGATCATGTCGGCTATTGTAAAAGACCAAATCCCCTTTTGTGAATTGGTCATAATGTAATTGTAATAGGATAAAGAAGAAGTCGGCCCCAAAATATATCAAAGAGGCCCCAAAATATAATAAAGGTGGTTATAACCACCCAGAAGAAGAAGTCGGCCTTGCCAGTGAAAAGACACTTTCACACATGCCAGATTTGTATAAATAAGGAGGCTAGCGCCTCACTTAGACAGACATTCACTTGTTCATTGAGAGACAAGTTTCGGAGTTGCAGTTGGAGAAGAGAGAGAGAGAGAGAGAGGCACATCCTTGGGAGAGGACTTTCTGTATTTGTTTGAGTTATCTCTTGGCATTGTATTGGTTATCTATAATAAGGAAGTTTTGTTAGGTTTTCTTCCCCATGAGGGTTTCCCAAGATAAATGATGTGTCTCTTGTGATTGTGTATTTCTCAGTGATTCTATCTTATGCTATTGTTATCTATTGAAATGCCTCATATGACGATCTTCAAGAATTTCAAGAACTGCCTCAGATGACAATCTTCGATAATAGAAAGCCTGCATGGGCTAGAGAGATCATTCAAGATGGAGAGAAGTATGGTGCTCCCAAAGGAACCACGAGACAGGTGAAGAGACCAAAGCCACTCTCCAGTTATATGGCTTTGATGTGTGATCTCCTAGAGAAGGAGCCTACTTGCTTTGAAGAAGCCATTTAGAAGAAAGAATGGGCAGATGCCATGTCAGAGGAATACCAATCCATAATAAAGAATGATGTATGGGAAATAGTTCCCAGACCTAAAAGTAAGGACGTGGTATCTTCCAAATGGATTTTCAAAATAAAACATGTTTCTGATGGAAGTATTGAGAAGTATAAAGCAAGATTTGTCGCTCGTGGATTTTCCCAAAAATAAGGCATTGACTATGGAGAGGCATTCGCTCTTATAGCCAGATACAGAGGCATTGACCATCATAGCCCTTGCAGCTAAGATGAAGTGGAAGTTACACCAGATGGACGTAAAGATAGCTTTCCTAAATGGTGTCATCGAAGAGGAAGTGTATATAGAGAAACCTCAAGGATTTGAAGTTGAAGATAGGAAGTCTCATGTCTACAAGTTGAAGAAAGACTTGTACAGATTGAAGAAAGATCCTAGATCTTGGTATGGACGGATAGACAGTTTCCTGACGAGCTTGGGCTTTACCAAGAGTAAAGAATATTCTAACCTCTACTTCAAGGTTATGAACGATGAGCCAGTGATATTATTGTTGTATGTGGATGACTTATTCTTAACTAGAGAAGAAAATCTCATCACCGAATGTAAGAAGAGAGTCACCTCAAAATTTGAGATGAAAGACCTTGGCCTAATGCATTATTTCTTAGGTCTTGAGGTATGGCAGAGTCTAGAGAGGATATTCCTTAACCAAGGGAAGTATGCAGTCGAAATCTTGAAGAGATTCAACATGTTAGAGTGCAAGTCCATGAATACACCCATGGAAATGATGTTGAAGCTGTTGGTCGATACTTCGTCATAATTGATTGATGCCACGTTGTATAGACAAATTATTGTATCACTGATGTACCTAACGAACACCAGACCAGATATTTGTTTTTTCGTGAACACCTTGAGTCAATTTCTGGTAGAAACCATACATGTTCACCTAGTGGATGCAAAACATGTGATGAGGTACCTTAAGGGTACATTAGATTGTGGTCTCAGTTATGATGGAGATCATGATTTCACATTGAGTGGATACACTGATTCAGATTGGGCAGGAAGTGTTTCTGACAGGAAAATAACTTCAGGATGTTGTTTCAGTTTGGGATCAGCCATGATCTCATGGTAGATTAGGAAGCAATACAACAATTCTCTCAGCACAGCAGAAGCAGAATACATTGTTGCGTGTTCTGCCAGCTGCAAATCTGTATGGATTTGAAAGTTTTTGACCGATCTATTTGACCTAGAGATGGAAGCAACCATGATCCTATGTGACAACCAGAGATGCATAAATATGATAGAGAATATTTTATTCCATGACAGGTCGAAGCACATAGAGATCCGATATCATTACATTTGTGACATGGTGTGGAGAGGAGCCATAAAGATTTAGTACTTTAGCACGGCTGAACAGGTTGTTGATGTGTTGACCAAGCCTCTATCTCATGTAAAGTTTGAGCCCTTTCGAGATAATCTTGGTATATTTCAAAAAGAACTTCCTCGAAAGGGGGAGCAACGATGAGATGAGACTATTACTGTGCTTCCGGCTTGATAGTTGTGACGTAAAGCCAGACTAGTATCTTTCTTCCATCTTGATTGTTGTGACGTAAAGCAAGATGATGAGATGAGACTAGTGTTGTGCTTCCTCATTGATAGATGTGACGTAAAGTCAGTCTAGTATCTTGTTTCCATCTTGATTTTTGTGACATAAAGCAAGACGATGAGATGAGACTAGTACTGTGCTTTCAGCTTGATAGATGTGACGTAAAGCCAGTCTAGTATCTTGCTTCCAGCTTGATAGTTGTGACGTAAAGAAAGACGAGTATTGTGCTTCCAGCCTTACATCTATGATGTAAAGCCACCCCAGTATTATGATGATGAGCCATCCTCGTGTTGTGATGATGGTGTATTAGTTTTATACTAATCCATATTGATGTAGATGATGATTTCATTCCTTTGAGAATGACGATGTTGTCGATGAAGAAAACTTCTGATGATTTATAGATACACCAGTCAGTGTTCCAAAATGATATTGATGATGATGTCCTCCTGATGTTGTTGATGATGCAGTCCTCTCTCTCGCCTGATGGTGTTGAAGAATACCCCTCTTGTTAAGGGGGAGTGTTGAAATAATGTAATTGCAAAGTGTATTCTGATTATTATTTGATATATTATTCATTGAATCAGTCCCCGTTGTGGATTGATCATGTCAGTTATTGTAAAAGACCAAATCCCCTTTTGTGGATTGGTCATAATGTAATTGTAATAGCTAAAGAAGAAGTCGACCCCAGAATATATCAAAGAGGCCCCAGAATATAATAAAGGTGGTTATAACCACCTAGAAGAAGAAGTTGGCCCTGCCAGTGAAAAGACACTTTCACATGTGCCAGATTTGTATAAATAAGGAGGCTAGCTCCTCACTTAGACACACACTCACTTGTTCATTGAGAGACAAGTTTCGG
>SNQJ01S0101428.1:12796-30727 GCA_010110895.2 Picea sitchensis
GAGAGAGAGAGAGAGAGGTGCATCCTTGGGAGAGGAATTTCTGTATTTGTTTGAGTTATCTCTTGGCATTGTATTGGCTATCTATAATAAGGAAGTTTTGTTAGGTTTTCTTCCCCATGAGGGTTTCCCAGGATAAATGATGTGTCTCTTGTGATTGTGTATTTCTCAGTGATTATATCTTTTGCTATTGTTATCTATTGAAATGCAAAGAACTATAATAATGGCTTAAACATTAACAATCCCCAGGCATAATTGATTACAATATGTCCTCCAGGACTATAAATTATCCCCCCCCATGCACTCATCGCCCCTCCAAAATTGGTTTTACTATCTCATACTAAATTGAAATTTAATTAAAAGATGGGTAGTTTAACTACCTAATTAATTTGAGCCAAGATTAAACAGAGAGAATTCATGAATGAAATGGGGGATTTTTTGTTGAAGGTGTGCCTAAGCTCTGAGAGTGATTTGATTATTTCATTTCCATTCTGAATTTCTTGTGAACTAAATCGTCTTGTTCACAACAAGGTTTTTTTGAAATATGACAAGGAAATATTGAGTAGAATTAAAGCTTGTTGTTCTTCAAGGTCATATATTTTCTTTGAAATCTGTTTGCACTATTAGAAGTTATGACTTCATTTTGGTGCTAATTAATGTAAATTTTGCAGAATTTGACAATGATATATATGTTTATTGAAGTGATCCAGATCATTTCTTTTATTTTTCATCTCTTTCTTTTGGCGCCAGTTGCCCTTGTATGATTTTTGTTACATCTTGGGCTTCCAAGAATATCTCCAGTCTTGGTCCTCACAAGAATCAGAAAAGACATTTTACTTTTTAACTAAGATGGGTCTTTAATAAAACATTTGCTAATTACTTTCTAATTTAACACTTTTTTCTATACTTTTATCTCATATATATATATATATATATATATATATATATATATTACTACTCATTTTACTTCATTTCAACACTTTTGAGGTTACTTTTGCTCAGTGAACAGTGTATTTTGCTTTTTATTTGTTAGTAGTTATGAATTTTTATAAAATATAAAAATTATATAATACAAAATGAAACTCCAAATACAAGAATTGTATTTGTTGAAGTCTGGCTATAACTTTAAGGGCTATAAAATAGGGTGATATTCACACCTATATCGCTTAGCCCAACGAGATTCGAAAAAACGTTTTTGTAAGGAGCTTCATTATTCTTTACATCAACATATTTTTTTGGTGACCATACTGAGGAAGTCTCTTCTACTTCTCTGGTTCTTTTATTTCTTTGATTTTAATTACTTTTCCCACTCCTGAGTAACCTAATATAAGATTACATTCACCCAATCAAAGAATCATTACTTCAATTCTATTTGATTTCATTTTAGATACTATTGTTTCCCATAAACAAATTAAATGTTCTTGGGAAGTTATTACTCGTGACATTGAAATATGTGAGTAAAGAGAAGCCCTTGAAAGGCAAGCTCGCAACCATCATCCTCATTAGAAGGTTTTCTTATGCCCACTCAATCTTTTGTCTCACATAGAATGAGAGGCAAGTCTCTTGAATTCAACCTAGTGGTTGAAATTGGAAGAAGAAAGGTAATCTTAGAAAAACTTCAACCAAAACTTCGATGATCTTTGTCTGACTCTGAAACTAAAGTCACAAGCTTATCAAGTATATTCTCTCCTAAAAATAACACAATGACTTCTTCTGCTATTTCAATTTCAACCACTTCATCTCATGTTTCTACTTCATCCCTGATTGGAAGTATGTATGGTCATTTCAACCCCATCCAATCCACAACGAATCCAGCAAAGGTAATCAAACAATATGGTTTATTTTGATTCAAAGAAGATGAAACCACTACTCCTTGGTATGTATCTTCTCCTTTGAATCTAAATCAAGCTTCTAATCCTCTTCCAAAATTCAAATATCATTTTCCCAAATTCTCAAGAAATGGAACTATATTTTTCAATGAATATTTAGTTTCATTCTCCAATGCATGTCATAATATAGACGTGAATGATAACAACACATGCATGAGATTGTTCATAAACTCCTTGGAAGGGAAAATTGTTGTGGATTTTTTTTGAATTACTGCCTAAGGTCTTTTTGACTTGGTTGAGTTATGTTATTGGTTTAAATCCACTTATGGACAACCCCAGAGTCCAACAAATTTATCATGTGATTATTGTTAGAATATTGTGCTTGTTTCACCATAGACATAAATCCACCCTCGATCACCTTAACCTTTGACAGAAAGAATGATTCTGGGAAGCCTCACTAGAACCAACAGATAAACCAGGGTAGCGCACCTTCTCCAGAGGTAGCGCACAATATAGAGTACCAAAACACTGAATAGGGAATTACTGCACACCTGTAGCTGCTGCAGCTCCTCCTCAACACTTGCACCTTGCTTTTGGATGACTGATTGTATGTAAAAATGAGCTGGAGTGCCTCCTATTTATACTAATCTGGCTAGGTGAACAGGTATCTCTTCAAGCAGGATCGACCTTTCCTTTTATGCATATAATACTTCAATATTATTTATCATGCTGAGTCAACTTGTCTTCTAGGTTTTTTACACATCTATTTAGGTTTTATCTTGCTTCTGGAATATTCTATTCTAGTCAAAGGTTTATCCATGGAGTTTAATACCTCTCGTAGCTACCAAAACATCAACACTCCCTCTTAGCTAGGGAGGTATCTAACCATGATGTTCCCTTCTGGTCTTCATAGCCTTGCTCATTATGCCATGATCCTCTCATCATGGTTACGTGGACCATGCTATTGGTAGCATAATTACGACACACATGGCTACACCTATGTGGACATGTCAATCTCATCTAGGGGCCACAACCTGCTAGAGAACACTAAAGCTACACCTTGTAGTGTATGTCACCATCATCATCATGGGATACACCCACATGACATTCTCACCCATGTCATGAGTATCATCATTACTATCATCATTATCCATCCATCTCACATGGCATGGGAAATACCTACATGGTCTTCCAAACCGATATCATCAACAGAGCTACATAGGTTATCTCATGAACACCCAGATCATATTGCAATCAACACCATCACATCAATACAGGTTATCGACTATGCCACTAGCGTACTAGACTGTCTCACTGGTGTAGCAAAAACTCGGCATACCAGACCATCTCACTGGAGTATTCTACAGCTCGGAATAAAGCCTACAACTCGGCATGAAGCCTACAACTCGGCACAAGGCCCAGAACTCGACATGAATCCTACAACTCGACACAAGGCCTAGAACTCAGCACGAAGCCTACAAATCAGCACAAATCCCTACAACTCGACACAAAGCATGCAGCTCGACACAAAGGCCTACAACTTGGCACGAAGCCTCCAACTCAACATGAAGCCTACAGCTCGGTATGAAGCCTACAAATTGACACAAATTCCTACAACTCGACATGAAGGCCTACAACTCGACACAAAGCCTACAACTCGGCATGAAGCCTACAAGATCCTTCTTTTTGAATTCTGCCATCAACTCCCTCTAATTGAGAGAATCCTCTAACCACGCTTCCATCTGTTGCATGCCCCTATGCATCATGCAAAGTGTCACGAAACCTTTCTTCTTCCTAATCACTAACTCCCTTTAAATTTTGACTCCCTCTGAGTCCTTTCAAGTCTTATTTTATGTGGTAACCTTCATAGAATATGTAGGATAACCTGCCCGAAATAGGAACAACAAGAGAAAACGTATTTCCAATATAATATCATTTTATATAAGAACATATCAATTTCATAGTAATTCATTATAGCATTACCAAGGTGTCATGCTTGAGAACAAGAACAAGAAATATCTCCTAGAGGAGATGCTAGTTCATATTGCAATCAAGTACAATATGTTAATTTTTAGAGCTACTATTAAGTTCTTTTCAATTTACTAGATAACAATAACATAGGTAGGATCACTAAGAGAAACACAATCACAAGATACATAGCATTTATCCTGAGAAACCCTCATGGGGGGGGAAACCTAGCAAAAACTTCCTTAATATAGATTGCCAATACAATGCCAAGATAAAAGACCAAACACTAGAGAATAACCAAGATTGAGNAGAGAAACACAATCACAAGATACATAGCATTTATCCTGAGAAACCCTCATGGGGGGGGAAACCTAGCAAAAACTTCCTTAATATAGATTGCCAATACAATGCCAAGATAAAAGACCAAACACTAGAGAATAACCAAGATTGAGCAATGCGGCTCTCTCTTCCTTCTTATCCCAATTGCAACAATCTCTAAACTTGTGCACTTGTTAAGTGACTTGAGTGAGTGAGTGAATGAGGCGCTAGCATCTCTTATTTATACTAGATGACAGGCGCTAGAGTGGTGTCTCTTCACTGGGTAGGGCCAACCTCTTCATGTAGTGGCTAAAACCACCTTAATTAAGCATGGGGGACGAATTCTTAATTAGTGTCATATAATTAGGGTTTGACCAATCCACAAAAGGGGATTTGGTCTAATACAAAGCCCGACATGATCAATCCAAAAACGGGGATTGATCTATATGATAATAACTCATTAATAATTAGAATACTCTTTGCAGTTACAATATTTCAGAACTCCCCCTTAACAAGAAGGGTATTCTACAATACATCATCATCGGGAGAGAGAGGGCAGCAACATCATCATCATCTTGAACACTGAATGACATATTTATAAATCATTGAAAGATTTTCTCATCATCAAATTCACAGCATGGAGTTGGAGTATCATCATCATCATCATCATTCACAACATGGATCTGGAACAATATCATTATCATCGTTCACAACATGAAGTTAGAACCTGAAACATCAACATCAGTTAGAAAAAATGAAATAAAAACAACATCAACAACACCATCATCAACAACACAAGACTAGAGCAACAAAATCACATCATGAGGTTGGAGAAACAAGATCATCAACATCATCAGCATGAGGTTGAGATTACATCATCATCATATAGCAATAGAATGAGGTAGGTGAAACAAAATTTTGTGGTACTCTAATAGTCCCTAGGGAGCTTCCCAAGAATCATAATATTCCCTAGGATATAAAATCCTAATGGAGCTACCACGTGGTACCCTGACACACCATCCTTATCGGACCTTCAGGATCTGCCTAGGAATCATAAGATTCCCTAGGATTATAAAAATCCTAACGGAGCTACCTCTACTAACCACAGTTGGCATATACATGCATAGGTACTCTGATAGAATGTCCTTACTGGACCTTTGGGATCTGCCCAGGGATGATTAGTCCCTAGGATATAAAATCCTAACGGAGCTACCCATTGTTGTTCAGGATACTATAGTATCATCAACATCACTCCCCCTTTCGAGGGAGGTCCTTTCGGACTATACCAATCTTGTCTCGAAAGTACTCAAACTTTACACGAGACAGAGGCTTGGTCAACACATCTACAACATGCTCATATGTGCCAACATATTGGAGCTTTATAGCTCCCTTTTACACCATATCACGAATGTAGTGATATTGTATTTCTATGTGCTTCGACTTGTCATGGAACACAAGGTTCTATGTCATCTTTATGAAAATCTAGTTATCACATAGAATCTCAGTTGCTTCCATCTCTAGGTCAAATAGACCTTCCAACAACTTCTGAAGCCATATGGCTTCACAACTGGTGGAACATGTTGTAATGTATTTTGCTTCTACCATGATGAGAGAAATATTGGATTGCTTCCTACTCTGCCATGAAGTCATGTTTGACCCAAACTGAAACAACATCTTGAAGTGTTCTTTCTGTCAGAAACACTTCTATCCCAATCTGAATCGGTATAACCAGTCAATCTGAAGTTGTGATCTCCATTATAATAGAGACCAAAGTCCAACGTACCCTTAAGGTATCTCATCACATGTTTTGCAGCAACAAGGTGAACATGTCTGGGCTCTACCAGATACTGACTCAAGGTGTTCATAGAAAAACATATATCTGGCCTGGTGTTCATCAAGTACATCAACGATCCAATGATCTATTTTTACAGCATAGCATCAACCAATTATGATGAAGTATCAACTAGGAGCTTCAACTTTGTTTCCATGGGTGTATTCATGGATTTACACTCCAACATATCAAACCTCTTCAGTATTTCTACTCCATACTTCTGTTGGTTAAGGAAGATCTTCTCTGGGCTCTGCCAAACCTCTAGACCTAAGAAATAATGTATTAGGCCTAGGTATTTCATCTCAAATTCTCCAGCTTGATTCTTCTTACAATTAGTGATGAACTTTTCTTCTCTAGTTAAGAATAATTCATCCACATACAACAATAATATAACATGAGCACCATTCATAACCTTGAAGTAAAGGTTAGAATCAGCTTTACTCTTGGTAAAGCCCAAGCTCATCAGGAAACTGTCAATTCTTCCATACCAAGCTCTAGGAGATCGATTCAACCCGTACATATCCTTCTTCAACCTACATACATGAGTCTTTCTATATTCAACTTAAAACCCTTGAGGTTGTTCTATATAAAATTCTTCTTCAATGACACCATTTAAGAAGATTGTTTTCACATCCATCTGGTGTAACTTCCACTTCATCTTGGCTGCAAGAGCTATGATTGTTTTGATAGAAGTGTATTTGGCTACAAAAGCAAATGTTTCTTCATAATCAATGCCTTCCTTTTGAGAAAAGGCACGAGCTACAAACCTTGCTTTATGTTTTTCAATACTTCTATCAGCATCATGTTTTATCTTGTATAACCATTTGGAACATACCACATCTTTTCATTTCGGTCTAGGAACTATTTCCCATACATCATTCTTTATAATGGATTAGTATTATTTTGGCATGGCATCTGCCCATTCTTTATTCTGAATGGATTCTTCAAAGCAAGTAGGCTCATTCTCTATGAGATCACACATCAAAGCCATATAACTAGAGAATGGCTTAGGTTTCTTGATTTTTCTCATGGTTCCTTATGGGGCACCATACTTCTCTCCATATTGTATAAGTTCCCTTTCCTAAGATGGATTTCTCTTGTGAGAGGTCGTCATCTAGGGAGGTTCTTGATATTCTATCATGTCATGATCTTTTGGAATCTCCTCATCGGGGAAAACTGTAAATTCCCTCACTAGTTTTGTAACTCTAAGAGCTACATGTTCTTCTTCATATACTTCTTCAAGCTGGCATCTCCTTGAATTCTTGAGTGTTTCATCTTCATCAGATGTTACATATCTAATTATCTCAATGTGATGGTAACGTGGTATGTAAATTATGAAGGCCTTAGAGACCTCTGAGTATCCAACAAATATTCTCTTATTTCCTAAAGGGTCTAGCTTGGTTCTTCTTTCTTTCGAAATGTGTACAAACACTGGACAGCCAAATATCTTGAGATGGATTACTTATGGCATCTTTCTAGAGAAAATTTCTCCAGGGGTTTTGAACCCAAGTGCACTATGGGATAATTCATTTTGTACATACAATGTTGTTCTTATTGCTTCTGCCCATAAGTGCATTGGAATATCTTGATCGTGGATCATGGTCTTCATTGTTGCCATTATAGTTATGTTCTTTATTTAAGCTACACCATTTTTTTGAGGATTGTAGGGAGTGGTAAGATCCCTCTTAATCCCGACATCTCTACAAAAGCTTCCAAACTCTTTTGAGGTGTATTCTCCTCCATTATCTAACCTAGGTATATTGATTTTTTCTTTCAGAGAGATTCTCTATCAAGGCTTTGAATTCCTTGAATTTTCCAAACACTTCATCATTTGATTTCAAGAAGTAAACCCAAGCCTTTCAAGAATAATGATCAATGAATGACACATAGTATACATACCCACTAAGAGAGGTTGATTGAATTGGGACAAAAAAATCTAAGTGGATGAGTTCCAAGACTCCTGCTTTACTTCTGCTCTTCGGGAAAGGATTCTTTATGTTCTTTCCTTGTGCACATCCCTTACACACCTTCATGATCAACCTTGAATTCAGGTAGACCTCTGACTGCATTGCTTACATATGGTAAGGATTTGTAGTTGATGTGGGATAATATTCTACGCCAAAGTTCACATGGAATCTCAGTGGAGTGATTCAAGGCTGCATCCAAGTGACCTTTTAACTTATACACGCTACCTTCTTTCGTTCCAATACCAATTTCATCTTCTATGGTTTTTCCTTTAGGCCACATAAGAACTTCACCATCTATGAAAGCAACTCTGAAGCCTTTCTTATCTAAAGTTGAGATAGAAAGTAAGTTCTTTTTCAAACCCAGTACATATAGTACATCCTTCATCTTCATTGGGGTCCCTGAATCAAGTTTTTAGGTGGATTCTCCCACTCCTTTGATAGGGTACTGGTAATCATCTTTGAGTGTAACTTTCTGGGGAAAGCCTCTTTTCTTTAAGGCTAGAGAGAATGTCCCCCTAACTTGTCATGTGCTTAGAAGCACCATTGTCTATGAACCAAGTGTCCTCTCCAAGTGACACAGATCCTGAGAGGGATGAAAATAAAACATAGTTTTCAATCTCTTCTTTAGTCATCTTCATGGGTGGATCTTCATCTTCAACTGTATGGGCATGGTGCCTTTTGTTTCTCTTCTTGTATTATTCTCTTCTGGCTGGATAATTTTTAGCAATATGTCCCATCTTATCACAATGGTAGCATTGATAAGAGGAGAAATATTTTTCTCTTCTTTGACCTTTCTGAAACTTCTGGAATCTCCTTGGAGGGTGAGATTATTTATCAAAGTGGTTGAATCTCTTTTGGAAGTGAGATTCCTTATGTTGATGGGTCTCCTTTTGGAAGTGAGACCTCTTCTTTCCTCCTTTAGTGTGAGAATATAGTGCGTGATCTTCATCTCTTGATAGTACTGCTTCTTGGTTGGCTACTCTTTCTTCTTCTTGAACACATTCTTCCCATAAGCTATCAAAGTGAAGTTTCTCCTTTCATGCACAAATGGTTTGGATGAAGGCATCCCAAGGTCTCGTGAGACCATCAAGAGTTGTCATTTTGAGTTCATCTTCATCTAGGTTATCTCCAATAGCTTCTAGTTGTTCCTTGAATTGAGAAATTCTAGAGAAATAGTCATGGAATGTTTATCCTTTCTTCATCCTTGTACTTTTGAGTCGGGTTCTCAGATTCATCTTCCGGTTAATACTCTTTCCTTCATACATTCTGGTTAGGGCATCAAACATTTGTTTTGGAGTGTTCTTAGAAGCCACTTGAGGGATAAAGTGATATTTAATAGAGTATGCAATGATTCTTTTAGACATAACCATATCCTTCTGGTATTTTGTTTTAGTTGTAGCTTCTTCGGGTTCTGGTACATTTTCCTTTATGAATTTTGCAAGGTCATTCTCTTCAAGAATGAGTGCAATCCTATACTTCTAGAAACGGAAGTTTTCCACACCTTCTAACTTATCAACAAGCTTGGTGCTTGCAGTCATCTTGACCTGGAGCTGGGAAAATGACCAAAAATTGAAAGTGCGTAGAATTTAAACCTGAACTTACCAGGAGGTGTGTTTGGATAAGGCGAGTAGGATGGTGTAGTCTGATTTCATAAAATCCATATTTTACCCCTTGAAACTAAGTTGGACTGGTACTTCTAGTACTAATTCTAGTTTTTCGGTTTTATAGTACCAACCAAAAACTAGGGTTTCACTTCCTGGAGGTTCTGGCCACAGAAAAGGTACGCTCAAGCTGCCAATAAGTTTTCTAGGCTAGGGTGCACTTCCCTAGGTGGTTTTTAGGCTGAAATTCCTCTCCAACAAAAAACCTTAATTTTCTTGTACGACAACAGTGACGTTTTTGCTTATCCAGTGAAATATGTTCTATTCATCTTAGCTCTAATACCATGTTAATTTTTAGAGTTGCTATTAAGTCCTTTTCAATTTACTAGATAACAATAACATAGGTAGGATCATTGAGAGAAACACAATCACAAGATACACAACATTTATCCTGGGAAACCCTCATGGGGGAGAAAACCCAGCAAAAACTTCCTTAATATAGATTTCCAATACAATGCCAAGATAAAAGACCAAACACTAGAGAATAACCAAGACTAAGCAATGTGCCTCTCTCTTCCTTCTTCTCCCAACTTCATGTATCTCCAAACTTGTGCACTTGTTGAGTGACTTGAGTGAGTGAGTGAGTGAGTCACTAGCCTCTCTATTTTATACTAACTAGTAGGTGCTAGAGTGGTGTCTCTTCACTGTGCAGGGCCGACCTCTTCACTTAGTGGCTAAAACCACTTTAATTGGGCCTACAGGCCGACTTCTTAATTAGAAAAATATAATTAGGGTTTGACCAATCCAAAAAAGGGGATTTGGTTTAATACAAAGCCCAACATGACCAATCCACAAAAGGGGATTGATCTATATGATAATAAATCAATAATAATTAGAATATTATTTGCATTTACAATATTTCAACACTCCCCCTTAAAAAAAAGGGTATTCTACAATACATCATCATCAAGAGAGAGAGGGAAGCTGTAACATCATCATCATCATCATCATCGTTCACAACATGAAGTTGGAACCTGAAACATCAACATCAATTAGCATAAAATAAATAACAACAACAAAAAAATCAACAGCACGAGGTTGGAGCAACAACACCACATCACGAGGCTGGAGCAACAACATCATCAACATCATCATAATGAGGTTGAGATCACATCATCATCATATAGCAATAGAATGAGGCAGGTGCAACAACATTTTGTGGTACTCTGACAGTCCCTAGGGAGCAGCCCAGGAATCATAAGATTCCCTAGGATATAAAATCCTAACATAGCTACTGCGTGGTACTCTAGTAGACCATCCTTACCAGACCTTCGAGATCTTCCCAAGAATCATAATATTCCCTAGGATTATAAGAATCATAACGGAGCTACCACTACTGGCCACAGTTGGAATATACATGCACAGATACTCTGACAGACCGTCCTTACCGGACCTTTGGGATTTTCCCAGGGATGATCAGTCCCCTAGGATATTAAATCCTAATGGAGCTACCCATTGTTGGTCAGAATACTATAGTATCATCAACATCACTCCCCCTTTTGAGAGAGGTCCTTTCGGACTATACCAAGCTTGTCTCAAAAGTGTTCAAACTTTACATGAGACAGAGGCTTGGTCAACATATATGCAACCTGCTCATTTGTGCCAACATATTTGAGCTTTATATCTCCCTTCTGCACCATATCACGAATGTAGTGATATCAGATTTCTATGTGCTTCGACTTGTCACGGAACACAGGGTCCTCTATCATCTTTATGCAACTCTGGTCATCACATAGAATCACGGTTGCTTCCATCTCTATGTCAAATAGACATGTCAACAACTTCTGAGGCCATATGGCTTCACAACTTGCAAAACAAGCTACAATGTATTCGGATTTTGTCGTGATGAGATAAATATTGGATTGCTTCCTGCTCTACCATGAAGTCATGGATGACCCCAAAGGGGCCAAGACTAAAACAACATCTTGAAGTGCTCTTTCTATCATAAATACTTCCAGCCCAATCTGAATCGGTATAGCCAATCAGTATGAAGTCATTATCTCCATTATAACAGAGACCAAATTCCAACATACCCTTAAGGTATCTCATCACATGTCTTGCAGCAACAAGGTGAACATGTCTGGGCTCTACCAGATACTGACTCAAGGTCTTCACAACAAAACATATATCTGGCCTGGTGTTTGTCAGATACATCAACGATCCAATGATTTGTATGTACAGCGTAGCATCAACCAATTCTGGTGAAGTATCAACCAGGAGCTCCAACTTTGTTTACATGGGTGTGTTCATGGATTTACACTCCAATATATCAAACATATTCAGTATTTATATTGCATACTTCCCTTGGTTAAGGAAGATCTTCTTTGGGCTTTGCCAAACCTCTAGACCTAAGAAATAATTCATTAGGCCTAGGTCTTTCATCACAAATTCTCCAGTGAGCTTCTTCTTACAATTAGTGATGAGCTTTTCTTCTCTAGTTAAGAATAAGTCATCCACATACAGTAGTAATATAACATGCTCATCATTCATAACCTTGAAGTAAAGGTTAGAATTAGCTTTACTCTTGGTAAAGCCCAAGCTCGTTAGGAAACTATCAATTCTTCCATACCAAGCTCTAGGAGCTTGCTTCAACCCGTATAGAGCCTTCTTCAACCTGCAGACATGAGTCTTTTTATCTTCAACTTCAAACCCTTGAGGTTGTTCTATATACACTTGTTCTTCAATTACACCATTTAAGAAGGTTGTTTTCACATCCATCCAGTGTAACTTCCACTACATCTTGGTTGCAAGAGTTGTGATAGTTATGATAGAAGTGTATCTAGATACAAGAGAAAACATCTCTTCATAATCAATGCCTTCTTTTTGAGAAAATCCACGAGCTACAAACCTTGCTTTATGCTTTTCAATACTTCCATGAGGAACATGTTTAGGTTTTCTCTTGCTTCCAAAATATTCTATTCTAGTCAAAGTTTTATCCATGGAGGTTAATACCTCTCGTAGCTACCAAAACATCAAGAATTATAACAATATTGTTTATAACAAAGATGAAACAATGAATTCCTTTAATTTACATGTCACTAAATTGTATAATCAGATCCCTGAGATTATTCAACGTCATAATCAAGTTGTTTTGATTCATTATTATAACGCATTACCTTCTTCTTATCGTCATAGATTAAAAGAGAAAAATGCTAATAGTCTAGGATTAGCTCTGCAAACGTGTTTAGAGTTTGAAAAACAATTGACAAGTCCAGGTCTCCATATTGAAGATCATGTTAAGTAGACTGATATGTCAACTGTATTGCAGATCGTACAAGACATGAGTAATAGAATGATTGATTTTGAGAGAGAGGGTGCTGTTTCAACCTCTGCAGAAACCTCCACACAAACTACTGTGAGAAATCAACCTCAAAATGTTTTTCCTAAGGAAATACTCATGAGGGCATGGTGTAATTTCTATGAAGAAAATCACAATGAAAACACTTATGAGGTGAAAATGAATGCTAGAGAACGAATTTTTGGGAAAAGATTTGATTACACCATCGTGCCCTCATGAAAAATGAACGATGGTGTAACAAGAGATTCAAGGGGACCATTTTTGGCTGAGGTAGTTGATCATTGGAGACTCATTGACTGCATAGGCATTTACCAGATTGAAGATGAAGGATAAAGAGTAAGAGGTCATTAATTATTTGCGCACTTTCTTGGGATGAGAAAGTATTTGAGTGTGCATAGATATTGAGAGGGCTCTTTGGCCCTTGTAATTGTCATCATACACTAGAAATTAGTATAAACGAATATATGAATATATGTGTAATAAAGTACAAAGAGAGTCTAACGAAGGATTAGTTGGAGTGGGTACAACCGCTCCAACCATATTCCTATTGTATATATACTCATGAAGATGGAATAAAAACATGATTGGTTAACCTTCCCAAATACTTATCTTCTTTATTGAGTATGTGTGTGTTCCTAATATTCTTGATATAATGTGGCTTTCTCCTTGAATGCTTGTCTTTAATCCCTAAACTACAACAATGATATTATGGTTATGGTTGGTACTAAGGTATTGCTACTTTCAACATGAATTATCAAAGGCATTACTTGAAAAATGAGAACTCACATGTGCATGTTATGTGATGTATTGAATGTAGATATATCACCAAATATCATGCATATCATAAAGCTTATGAAGAATAATGGAAGATTGGATTGTAAAACACAAAGTGGATGATTTCCCATAAATAAACAATATCAATGCCCTCATTCCATCATACTTTGGTATGCTTATCAAAAGGAACAAATATGCATCAAAGATTGGAGATGAAAATTTCCTTAATAGGGTGGAAAAAATCATTTCATAACTAAGGTAACAGTAGAAGAAGTTCAAAGGAAAACAAAGGTGGTGGTAAGGAAACATTGATAGAGAAAGCATAATAATACAAGTGGAGATGGAATAAAAGAGAATAAGAAACAAAACATTATAAGTTCACCACTACTCTCAGTCAAAGTTAAAACACTTCCTATAGGCATTTCCCTTTTCCAGTTAAATTTTAGGAAAGACTTTATTTTACCTCAAGGTGTTGACATGACTCCACCACACAGATCCTCTCAACTACCACACCAATAAATAGGTTGTTCCTCACCAACATGATGCCTAAAGGAATTTTTCCTCACCTGCATGAGTGATGCCACTAACCACTAAATAAAGAAAAGAGATGGGTGATAATTGTATACTACCAAGCATCATGGTTCACCACTACCACCAATGTATGTTGCCAACACTAACAAATTAAATGCACCTAAATAATGGTTCTACATAGCGCTTTAATCATAGTGATGAAGTCAACAATTCAAAAGAAAATGGAGATCACAAGGCAAAGATTGGTATTGTTGGATCATGTTGTCATTGATGCCAATGGTTTGATTGATTGATGTCAAGTGATTGATTGATGATTGATGTAATGTATATGTATTGTCCTTGATGAGAATGATAGATGTCAAGTGGAAACCAATCGATGAAGATGGATCAATGAGTTGTCATTGATATGATGAAAATGGATCAATGAGTTGTCATTGATACATGATGCATAGATGAATCATTATAGTCTTATCATGATTGATAAAGTGCACAAATGGATGAACTCCAAAGTGATCCTCTTATGGTGAAAGACCTCACGGGAAGACACTTTGTGGTTGAGTTGTGGTTGGGAGGACCCATGCTTGTATGTGGAATAGTGAGATGAATATCAATGAAATTGTTGGTGAAACTATCCTAGATGGATAGTGCTTTTCATGCCATTTCCGGTGGTATGTGGAATGTCACATAACTCCTCACGGTTTGAGAGTTATGGCCCTACGAAGTTGAAGGACCCCCATGTGTTGGCTTGAAGACCCAAATGGTCAAAGAAGTCAAAGTGCCCTAAAAGAATAAATCATTATTTAAATGATAAATTACAGTGAAAAAGTTGAGATGGATTATTTAAATAATAAAGAGAAGTGACAAAATCAAGAAGGAATATTTAAATGATAAATATTGGAGAACTTTCTATTTATGGAAAGTGGTTAACCCTGAAATAAGAAAAATAGGTTAAAGTGACCTAGAGGATGAAAGTATAAATAAGATAGTTATGGACTCTAGCATATATCCTTTTTACAGATCAATGGAGAGCTTCTTGTGAGATGATCTTGTGGGGTATTGATGGAGAGCTTCTTGTGAGAGCATCTTTTGTGTGGATCTCTTGAGCATGATTGAAGATCTATTCTGAGGAAGAAAGCGAGAGGAGGATCTCATGGACGCATCAAAGTTTTGGCAATGTCGGAGATCTTGACAAAAAAAGTCTTGGAGCTTCAGAAACCCTAGTTTCTAAGGTACACACGAGCTATAATGGGCCAAAGTGTGTACACACACGGGCTGTATGAGGACAGGGCATGTACAGTGGATGGAATGATGAAGAATTGTGTTTGAGTTGGTGACAAGCTCTTGGATGATGAGGCAGGTTCCAGATCTGCATTCTGTGGGCTCAGATCTATCACTGAGACACTGGTATGGTTACATTATTGTCTTGATGGATACTATTGTTTGATGTGTTGTGAATGCTTAGGGAATTCTTGGTATGGATTCTATGATATGGTTTAGTTTGGATGATTTGGTTGATGGAGTGATCAGTACTCTTGTGATTTAGTGGTGACATGATTGTTATGGTATACTAGTTGTCTATACATAATTGAGAGAGCATTCATATTGATTTGTTGTGGAGCATGAGCAAGCTATTGGAGAGCTTGGATGTGTTGTAACTGGCTGGTGGTCAGATTGAACAGTCAGAGACAGAAGAGAATGATATATTGATTGCAGAGAACCTGAGTTGATTTTGAAGGACAAACCCTAACAGCTCAAAAGGTATACACAGGTTATTATATACACTGACTGTGTGCATACGCAGGGTGTAGTGAGCCAGGGCGCATGCACACACTGTCTACACTACTGACAGGTCACGTACCTGTTGACAAATTGATATATGTTGAGGATTGTTGCCTCATCTCAGTTGGTGTTGAGGGTGTAAGTTGAGTCTTGCATTATAGATATGGTGCTCTTGTAGAGTTGTACTCTATTCAGTCATTGTTGATAAACCCCCGGATTGTTGTCCATAATAAAAAGAAAAATTGTACATACATCTTGTATTCTTTGTGTTCCTTGTAGTGATGACTTGATGATGATATATTTTTGATATATGTTCTCATCTAACTGGTTATAAATGACAACAATGGATAATGAATAAATGTTGAATGTTAACTAAGAAGTTTTTGTAAAGAGGAAAGTTTTTGGCAAAAAAAGCACCACACTCATTCACCCCTCTAAGTATGGTAGGTGTGTCCAACAGGTATAAGGAGCATTATAACTCAAATTGGTGAAAGCATACAAGAGGGAATAAGAAACAAAAATGACATTACTAAAATAGTCCATTTAAGACTACTAGAAGTCTATAGTTGAAATTCACTTAGCTTTTTATGAAAAATATAAATATAAAACATTAAACCCATCCCTTTTTATAGTTGAAATTCACTTAGCTTTTCTACGAGAAATATAAATATAAAATATTAAACCCAACTCATAAGAGAAATCCACCACAATAAATAAGTATAAAGAAATGATAATCTTCTCTTCATCCATAGTGGATCATAATTGTTTTATATTTAATGCACGGGGAATTGAATATTGTTTATAAGTAATGTAATTTTTTTTATTTAATACAAAGAATCCATGGTGAATCATAATTGTTTTATATTTAATGCATGGGAATCGAATATTGTTTATAAGAGATGTAAATCTTTGTAAATGAATTGTATTTTTTATTTAATACAAGTGATTATATAATTTTCATTTAAGGTGAATTATATGATTTGATTTGTAAATCTTTATAAAAGAATTATAATCTTCAGATTGTTTTATATAATTTTCATTTAATGCATGTGAATCATGATTGTTTGTGTATGTTTATTCTGATGCAACTTATAAATAACTATGATATTTTTTATTTTATATCTTATTTGATTGGGATTATTAATTAATAGAGTGCAAATGTGAAAATGTTTATGATAAGTTTTTGTGAAAATGTTTTTTCTGATACAAGATTGAATTTAACTTTTGCAAATGTGAAAATGTTTATGATAAGTTTTTATGAAAATGTTTTTTTCTGATACAAGATTGAATTTAACTCTTATAATATTATGAAATCTGTAACACCTTGTTTCCCCCAGTTTGTAAAAACAACTATGCTGGCCAAGAACTGTGGCAAACTCAAAAATGTGAATGTGTGATGTGAATGGACCTTGTGAAAGAGGTCGATGAATGTGAAGAATATTATATATATATATATATATTGTAGGACTGTTGAGAGGGGATATGCTGGAAGAGAGACCACGATGGTTGAAGAAAGGTGGTGGAAGGCACCTGGAAAGGTGGTGTTAACTTCCACCGAAACCAACACCGTATTTGGACTTCACTGGCCTGGAGAACCAAGAGCAGCTCGTTGGCCCCGAATTAAATGAATCGCCAGGATTGGTAGGTAGATGGCTCCTCGTGAGTAATGAGGGATGGGGGGGGTGAACTGCCCATCCGTAGATCCATCAGGCCTGACCAGTGCAAGGGAAATCGCACCACACGCAACCTCGCAAGAGGAAAAAGGTGTGNGATTGGGATTATTAATTAATAGAGTGCAAATGTGAAAATGTTTATGATAAGTTTTTGTGAAAATGTTTTTTCTGATACAAGATTGAATTTAACTTTTGCAAATGTGAAAATGTTTATGATAAGTTTTTATGAAAATGTTTTTTCTGATACAAGACTGAATTTAACTCTTATAATATTATGAAATCTGTAACACCCTGTTTTCCCCAGT